>PDGT01000012.1:5331521-5424798 GCA_003671415.1 Megathymus violae | reverse complement strand
TAAGTTCTGCCTTCATTTTTATGAATGGCTATGAGTCTGACGATTATAGACTTACACTAATAATAGGAATTTAAAATATGTTTGCTGATCTTTTAAACACTTCGTCAAGATAACATGTCTTATTGGAAAGCCGTTATTTGACATTTAAAAATGTTAAAAAAAAATTAACAATAATGTTAAAACTCTGACAACTGAAGATTAAAAATAATGTATTTATTGAAATTATGTATTATTCAAGAAAGTTCTTGTTGTTTAAAAAAACTTCACAGTAAACTAAAATGCACTGTATAGTAATCATTACAGGAAACAGAAACTCCAATCTATTATTGAATTAAGTCCTCTATTTTACTATATACTACTTACTTATACAGGATACAACTTAATCTCGTCGTTAAAGACTCGTTAGAGGTATTGGAGGCCCAAAGATAATTCCAATTAAAGTGGACTCATCACCGCCATCGACTCCTTTTTGTCGAGTGCAATTAAAATTCCCGCTGACGTCGCTTAGATTACAAAACGGAAAATTTTTCACCGGAAGGTTTGAGGTTTTTAACTGTCCTTAATTCGTTTGATATAATTTGCATAAGCTTCGTTTTTAATGTAAAAAATAATTATCTTATATTTTAATATTCCACATACATAAGTAGAATGATCTTGTCGTGTAGCCCGTAGTAAGGGCCAAGGCAAAAGAGGTTTTGTATTCGATGTCCTAAATACCGAGCGTTATTTGGCAGGCAGTAGTCTATTCTTAGTATACCATTGCAGTTATGGCTAAACGATAATTTGACGGAGGTGAAGATGGCTTTGTCAAAGTAACCAGTAGAAAATTCTAGAGAAATAATTATATTGATATTTTTTTAAATCATTTTCCAGATGAAAAATTTTCCATGCCCCTACCACTACTTATATTCAAACGACGTCGGCGGAGTAGTAATCAAAGTAAATGAAAGCGCAAACTTATACATATTTTCTGCGAGAACTTCATTTAAAGTTTGCTGCGCGAAGAGTGTTTAAGTTAAAATTCTCAGTAAAATATGCGAGTCCGCTTATAACATACATACATCATTAGTCGCAAATACGAACATTGCAGCTGAAAAGTTTATTTAACTCGTTGCAACTCCTCGCTTCGCTACAAACTAAGGTAGCACGGTAGTATGGATATTCCATTACAAAATTATTATTCATTTTGTACCATTGTTAGACCAGTGCGTTTGTAATATGCCTTCCTTTAAGTGAGTATAGTAGATAAACCTTAATTTTAATTTTAAAATAAAATCCGAGCCTGGCAGCGAGTAGTATACTTGTATCACGATAAAAAGAATCATGCTATACTGTTATATATTTTATATATTAAAGTGGTTAACTAAACAATATATATAAATATAAAGTAAAATAATAAGTATTTTGCAGGGATCAGTTTTGATAACAATCTATGTTGATAATGGTAAAATGAAATAATAGAACAAAATTAAAAAAACGTATATAATAAATAATACTATAAACGTAAGCTAGTTTTAAAATGATATTAAAAATAGCCGGAAACTATAAACATTTTCTGAAATTTGTGGACAATATATCTGGACAAAACCTGATGATGAAGTCTGTAGACATGCAATGGATATTCTCCTACGATGTTGGTAAATCAACATTTATTTAACTTTATTAATAGTAGTTGTTACGTTGTAAAATTATGCTTAACATTTTTTTTATGTTAATAGCCGACAAACGAACAGACGAGCCACCTGATGGTAAGTGGTCACCGTCGCCCATGGACATCAGCGAGACCAAAGGTATCACTGATGCATTGTCGGCCGGGAAATAAGAAGAAGGTTAGAAAGCAAGTACTGGCTCTCAAACCATAAACTTTGGTTAACATTTTTAAATGGCGTCGTAAGCCTTCAGAATTCCACTGTTGTTTTATTTTTTTTATTATTAATGAAATGATTCATTCATCAATTTAAATTAAATAATAACTATGAACGTATCCATGTTTCTTAAACACTCAGAAATACGGGAATAATCCGGAAGCTCCAATCATAGCTCGAGCGCCCTTCGCGCTGTAACGCGCTTCAACGCAAACAACCTGCGTTGTACTTTGAAAGTCACCTCTAATGTTTTTGTATGCAAATCTCGTGATTTGCAAATCGTTGCTTGAGAATTTATACAAGAATCAAGGTTATGCGTGTTGTCACAAAGTGTCAACACAGGATTAAAGAGCCATATGCGTACATTATAGGGTATATTTATGGTTTGGTACTCTACATTGGAGCAAATTGCCCTTACCAAGCATTTAACATGATAATATCAACTCAAACGCAATTATCTTGTACTCGACTTAGGTTTTAGTGTATATACTTATAAATTCACACACTTTTATGTTATCTTACTTAAATATCCACTCACTTATTCCAATAGCGTTACGATATCACTTCGAATCGCTTGAGGGAATGCCCACGCACATTTATTTTTTTTGCGCCCAAACATGGAGAAAGGACTACCCTCCGGGGATGCGCGGAAGGGAGGTGGTGAATGCTCATGTATACCAATGCAGCCAGCCCCGTTGATTATGTGGGACTCACGATAGATCTTGGTGCGTACCCACTAAATACTCATGAGGTTGGCTTTGGCCTTGCGGCCTGTAAGACTTCATCGGATGTGACTTCTTCTTGGGGATGAGGGGTTCTGTAATGTAAACAAACCCACGCACACATTGTGTCACCCTTTTTATAGGTGCCCATATCCCTACCACGTCCAATCTACAACCCATCAATAAATGGCGGTAGACCTTCCATGTTTGAGCTGCTTGCGATGCTCTAAAATAAGTGTTGTCCTCCATTAGGTGAAGTTGCCAATTATTATATTAGGTTATGTTACTGTATGAGAATATATTATAAGTACAAACAATATTAGAGCCAATTCCTATATTTGAGTATATTACCATATTAAGATACATGATTAACACTGCGCATTTATCTAGAAAGCGTTATAGAGATTTAAAAAGAACTCACAGTATTGGCTTAGAAAGAGTTAACCACTCGCTTTTGTACTGTGATTAATATAATTATGTAGTCGTGGTTACAGAATTTTTGTTTAAAGAGTTGATTCGGGTCGGCGACAAATGTTTTGCTACTGTGGAGACACTGCTATATTATTAATAAAATCTAAGCCTTGTCAATAGCAACGATTACATTGGTTTTAGGCGTGTGAATAACTTGTATCTAGTCTAATACCAAATCATGTCAGATAAAAGGCGTATGTCTGTAAATAAGAGATAAGGCATATATAACGCAGATAAATATGAAATCTTATCACATATATATACCATCTATATACGTTATATATGTATGTTATATTCCGAGTTACATAGACAATTCATTTCCAGAATGAACTCGTAGAATGCAAAGATTGCTCCTGAAGATTGAGATAGATTTTTTTAAACTAGTCTTGCAGGTTTTGTTACGTATTTACTTGATGTAACTATTGAAATACATACTAGTATATATACTTGTCCTTGCATTTTCATAGCATTTGCCTTTAAAAACAACATAGCATAATATAAAGTACTGCCTATCTATCTATCTTAACGCTATAACCTCAAAAATAATGGCAGTGATTTTTAAACGGTTTTAATTATATGTAATATTAACGTTGAAAATATAAACGTAGGCGGTGAATTTGTAAAACGCCTAGTAAAGTAGTAGGGGTCTGGTTTCTATTTTGAAATTCAATATATTTTTCTAAGGCGAAGAAAGTGCTGGCTACGTTTTAAATAATATAATTTTTAGTATTTAATACGAGGAATATAGGTCATTTATGATTAATTATTTGTTTTAATAAAATTGTTTTTATTTTATGATTTTAAAGACTAGCGAAAAAGCTGACGGCGCAATTGATCTTAAGGAGTCACCATCGTCTATGTGCAACCAGAGATGAGTCGCAAAGAGTAATCAACTTAATTAATTAGTAGTAGTAATTCAATCTCATGTTAATGAAAAGTAAGTATTACCATACGTACTGTGGTGTCACATGTCTTTCATTGTTTTGTAATCGAAATATTATACTATATATTAACTTTTAGAAAATGACCTTTGTCGTCAAAGTGAAAGCTTTTCATTTGCTAGTACTTCGAGAACCGAATATTAATTCGCCTGAACAAGACGTAATCCGTTCCACTTCGTATTCACTCCCGTAAATAACTCATAGCAAGGCCGAAGTGGATCTGTCGTAGCCATGTAGCGAACTCGATAGTCTCGTAAAGACAGATGCTGTCTGTTGCTTAGTGGTGTGTGTGAAAGGCTGACGTAACATAATGGATGTGGAGCCTCTATTTGTAGAGTGCAACTATTTTATGACCGTTTTTCAATAATTTTTGTTGACATAACAAACGGTTAAGCCGCAGACGATAGGGCGGAATCTGTACATATAAGATTATTAAAAAAAAAAAAATGTATTAGGTATAATGATGGATAAAATAACGTCAACACCGCTGAATAGATTTCAATAATGATTAATTTATTTGTAACTTATGTTATGGGTCATTAATAATATAATAATAATAATAATATATATTTTTTATGAATGAATGAATGAATATTTTTATTTGCTACAATTGTGGTAACAAGAGATCTTACTGCTATATAGTACAATGCTCACAATTTACCATAAAGATGGCGTGCAAATTTTGGGTTACATAATGTCAATTTATATTATAATCATTTTAATATTTATATGTCAGCTATTCATTTGAATCTTTATAATAGTTATTATTATTAGTATACAATATGTCATTCAAATTTAATTTACTTAAAACTATTACATATTTTGTCATAAAGTATTGTTATAATAAATTAAAGTTAGTATTAAAATAGTCCAATGTCAAAATTAAATAGAGTTGCTATCTAAAAGTTCTTGTATACTATAGAAGCAGTTAAGGAGTAGCCACTGGTATAATTGTTTTTTAAAGTGCGTCAATGTTAGGTTCTTTAAGTCTTGTGGTAATTTGTTATATATTTTTATACACATGTGATATGCATTTCGCGACCTATTTTCAGTTCTACACGGTTGGGCCCACAGTCTCATAAGATACCTGGTAAAAAATGTACAGTAATCTTCTTTTTTCTTGAATAAATGCATATATGTTTTAACAAAAATACCAACCTCATAAATATAGATATTTATCCTATTTAATGTAATCGGAAATGTATCGATTTCCACGGAATAGAAAATAATAGTTATATAGACGTTCTATTGAGAGGATAGTATATGAATTTTGCACTACCTGACTGCAGTGATTTTAATAAATGAATATGTTTTTAAAATATAGAATTATAAAAATGAATCAGTGAAACAATGTGGGTCCTATTTGTAAACGTAAAACGTAAATTTTCTAAGGCGATGCAAGACCAGGTTTCTGGTCTCAACATAGTGAATGACGAGACGATAATCAATTTAACAAATTGATTCGACATATCGAATACAAAATTGAATAGTCGGCAAGTAAGACACTCGGTTATAATTTTATGTGCTTAATTTCTTATGATATCGCTTCGTATATCAACTTCCTGTTTAAAACACTTCGACAACCTTCTTTTTTCGTTCTGTGTCGCAGACTTCGTTATAGATAGGATTCCACCATTGTCTGAAGTGTTTCACTACGCTAAAGTTCTTAGTTTGGTCATTTAACATTCTACAAAGGACGCACATATCAGCCTCTTGTGGTGTTACTTTGTACGTGTAGTAACTTTGCCACCTGGTAACAAAAATTAAAGGTTATTGAGAACTTTAGCCAAAAGTAAATTGTTGCGTGGTTTTGTGATTAAACGTTATCTATGATATCTCGTAGATATTTTACAGTTGGGATATTTAATTGATCACGCTACTTTATGCGGATTGGCAGACACGTTTCATGTAGATATCCCACCGTTGGGACCACAATTACGGTATTTAATTGCGAACAGCCAAGATCAGGTGTAAAGTGTAAGGCTACTAATATAATATATTAATATTTTACAAATCATAATAGTTGTTTACCGATATTTGAAATGACTGTTATTGTGTTTAAATTATTTATTTGATAACAAATATATAATTTATACTTATAATAATTACCAATAATTATTATAAGAATAAATACTAAAATTCAGATTAATAAAAATATCAATGAAAAGTCATGGCGGCATATTTCGCAAAGAATACATTTAAGACGCATCCTAATATTGTACAAGTATAATAAAATAAAAGTGAAACAAGAAGATTCCATTTTATTCATATTAAACATTTCTGAGGCTATCTCACAAAAGGATGTTTTTTTTATTGATATTCAAGTAATATTAGTAATTACAAAAATTAGAGGGTACTTGCAGGTTTAAGAAGCTCATGTTCAAACCATTCATTCAAACCAAAGAATACCATACTAACACCTCATTGATGAAAATTTAGGCAAAGTTTCATCACTTACTCAAAATATTTATAGTATTCTTCATGGTTCTTCATAGCCTTGTATATCAAGGATGCCACTGCATCAGAATCCAATATTCCAGCATTTATATACGAATGTGGTGGTAAAAACCTGGAAAGTATTTAATCTGCATAAGTAATTAACATCTTCATATTTTTGCTTCAACAAAATGAAGTAAAAGAGCTGACTTATGAATCTAATTATGTACACACAATTAGGTAAAATTATTTAGGTACGTAATTGAACTTTATACTTTCAGACGACTGTTAAAGTTTATTTGAATGTACGTATGTATGTATGTATATTATATGTACTTTAATTATATATAGTATATTATACAATATTTAGATTTGAAATTTGAATTTAATATTTAGAAATAGAAGAAAAAAAAAATTGTAATTATTGTATTTCGTGATTTAAATTACTCTTATGACCATAAACTGTAATAACAAATAACTGATAGTTTTGATATATAAAAGACCACAAACAACAAGTGATATAATGTGATAACGTTCACAAACTCGCACCCCCGCACTAGGATTCCCTTTATTGCGGGTGGCATAGACACAGACAAATATGACATCATAAGTATCATAAGCACTAACATTTATCGGTCATATAAATGTCTACATCGGCCGGGATTGAACCCGGAACACTTCGCTTGGCAAACAGGGTCACTACTCACTCATCGTTGTCTCATATATATAATTTAAGCAAATTATTAGTAATTTGCTGATAGCTACCTGGGTGATTTGATTTTTTTAAGCGTTCTCGTTAAGTAGTGAAAATAGGCATTATAATTTGTAGTTTAATAAAATTCATTTATATGTACCTCGAATAATCCGCGCCGCCGTATACTATAGGGACAGTGTAATGTTGGAGAGGGTATAAGATCTTTTCCGTGACGTAATCTTCACTATTAGAGTTCTCGAAAGCGAGGTAAAAGTAGTAATCCGTTCTTAGAAGCTCTAAGCATTCGTCTATACGATCTTTAGGACATGTAAGGTTACCGCACCAACCATACACGTCTATTCTGAGATTAAACTTAGCCAAAGATTTTGATATACTTTTGGCTACATTTTCTCTTCCGTTTTTAGATTGACAGTTTGAAACGAACCATGCTACGGCCTTCTTTTTATTTTTCAATATATCCTTAACATGGTCCGGGGTAGATTCCATCGGGTTAATCCAAGACATGTTAATCTTGGGGCCGAGGAAACTTCCACTCTTATCCAGAATCGTTATGTAGGACCAGCGTATATCAGAATCCAATTTGTAGCTCCAAGTCCAATTATAATAGGAATCAAAGTAAGGATCGCATATCGGATAATTATCAGCTGATTCTGATGCCATGAAAATATATTTTTGATAGGGAATCCTCACAGGTGGATGAAAGTCCCAGCTGTTTTCAACATCGAAAAGAATCGCGTCAAAATATTTGGGGTCGGTTAAAAGACTTTTGTCATTCGTTACAAAGCAGTTGTAATAGGTGCAATTCAGATCCAAGAAAGAGTACTGTCCATTTTTAAACATTGAACTGTAATGAGAGTAGGCTTCGGTCCATTGTAAGATGTATTTTAAATCAGTTGGCAGTCTTTCTGGTCTTTTGAATTCCGTTAAAGTAATTATTTGTTTCGTGTTTTTCTTTATTTCCCGATTTATTTTTCTTAATGCTCCAGGGGTTCTTAGTATGTAGTTAATTTCTAAATAATTTTCATGTTGTTCTGTCAAAAAAGACTTAAAAAGATGAAATAATAATGCACTATAGACGCTGATGATTACTGCTCTCACAATCTTGGACATATTGAGAAGTGAAATGTTGCGTTGCGACGAACAGTTACATCCAAAGTGTTTATAAACACAATGTAGGAATGGTTATATCCATTGTTAGCACGAGAATGTGTTGTTGGTAAATTGGTTTTAATTTTACTTTAAATAAAACGCAAAGCGCAGAAAAATTGCATTTCTCATATGCAAATAACGCGGAGAGCGGACAGAAAAGGAAATATGTAGGCAATTATACTAAACAGAATTAAATTATGAAAATCTCTTTGTCCAGCTGAGCGCTTGACGACCAGTCCGCTCGACAGACAATATGCAAATGACAAGTACACGAGTGGCGCCCTCTTAGAAAACCAAATTATTCATTTTTGAAATGTTTGAAATGTGGACGGCAGGTGTTTACAAATCAGACTCTTCGTTTTTCGATTATTTAAGAGAGAAGAAAATTTTATATAAAAATAATAGAAAATTTTTAGGACTTTTTTAAATTTAACAGTTGACTTTTGTAAATTACATTGCATTTTATTGATTATCAATACTATCAGTTCTTGCAGTTTTAAACTGTCATCTACGATTTTTATAGAAGTGCTATTTACAGACATTCATTGTACCCACCAGTTTTAAGCCGCTATAGGCCCGTTTGGAGTAGTGTGACAAAGTTTTCACTAGGTCTCCGCCGTTAAGATAAAAGATAAGTCTATGATAAAAGATAAGATAAGATAAAAGATAAGATGAGTCGTGATTGTTTATAAGCATTGTAAATTATAGTATCTCCTACTGAAGGTAAATATTATTATTTTTAATTACTGGGCATCAACCTCTACCACTCCTCTGCTTAAATCAGCTGCCAAAGGACTCGTCGTGTTCCGGCTGTGGGTTTTACAGCCAGTAATTTATTTATTTCTATTTTCATTCTTTCTTCTTCTTTTGTGACCAACAACAAATGAATGATTTTTGCCTTGCCTTTTTGCCTTTGCCCATACTAATGTTTATGGGTGGCGGTGACTACTTGTCATCTGGTTTCGTCATCGTGTGCTCGTTTATCAGCTATTCACATTAAATAACTGTCTTCTTACGACACCCTATTCTACCAGCATGAAATTGGGGTCAGTATTTTAGGCCGCTTCAATACGGCCAAATTTTCCTCTGTTCCAGGTCAGAATCGAACCCAAGACCGCTCTGCATATAGGGTCATTACCAAATGAGCTACTCGGTCGTTAAAATTAGTATACTATTATGTTATCCACAGAAAAATTATACGACAAGATGAGCATTACGTTTTTCTATATATAAAGATTTTACGTCGAAATATCTGCTACAATCTATAAAGACGTATATTCTTCAAGGGGATTCTCTGAGCAACTGACTATCTAGGCAGATTTATTTGTCAATGCCGTAGAGAGTGTAATCGTTGAGATGTCTTCAAATATACTTAGCGCATAAAGCTTACTAGGTCTCTTGAGAAGAGATAGAAAATCTATCTCAGAGATTTTTATCTTATATGGGTAAGATATCTATATATATAAATGTGTAATGACATAACAGTTTTTACTTAAATACAATAAGTTCATGCTTGACAACAATCTCACCTGATGGAAAGTGGTGATGAAGTCAGACATGATAAGATGTTCAGCACTAACTAACTACTAATTAACTAATTAAACTAATTGAGTTAAAAGCCGATAAACGAGCAGACTAGCCACCTGATGGTAAGTGGTCACCGTCGCCCATGGACATCAACAAAACGAAAGGTATTACTGATGCGTTGTCGGCCAGGAAATGAGAAGAAGGTAAGAAAGAATGTACTGGCTCTCGAGCCCCCAGCCGGAACAGCAGACTAGCAGACTTTAGTGTTGGAAGTTATTATACCCAAACATCTCTAACTTAACCACTGTTCTCTCTCTAGCTTTAATCATCAGAATCGCCGGCATCATGTCCTTTTTGAAACAAGGAAGCTCTCATAAAATTTTATTAATAACACCCGATTAGTCGCTTAAATTGAATTTTTTATAACGCTATAGGCTGAATAACACGCAGATGGACAATAGCAAAATTGTTACAGAAACTGATACCACAGTGGAAATGTCTTCTTTTGGAAGTCGGTGTACTATGAAGAACCTAGCTTAATTTTAAACCTACTTCTATTGTTAGGTACTTTTATCTTACTTTAACTGTTTATGTACGTATGTGACCTTTTTGCTTCCATAGTTGCTATCATATTGCTTCGCAAATTCTCCTTACTAACATTTTTTAAGTGTTTTAGTTGCAGTATAACAAGAGAACATTGCGATAGCTTGGAATGGATTCTTAAAGATGGTACAGTTGTATATATATGGTTACCACTTACACATTTCATGTCTATTAGTTATTATCATTAAAAAAAGTTGATACCAATGGTATAGCCAGTGCAATACTTACCCTGAAGGAGTTCTTAACAGGTAGTGTACTAATTATTATTGCATGCTTATTATACTGTTAGGTGTTCGGATACGTAGGTTTGAAAAACACCAAAACTAATTTGCAGAGACTTATTACACCTCGACACTAATAAACAGTCGCAGGCGTACTCACAGGTATTTCGCTTCGTAGAGAGAACTCTTCTCTTTCGTATTCGAGATAAGATTGACCCGCGGGCGGTACTGCTCGCTACTTATACCTATTTCCGGGCCTCGTAGAATTTTCTACGCCTTTTGCGTCAATATCCTCGGAAAACAATAAAGCATGCATGACGCACGCAATAAAGCAAACGTGTATGAGATATTTGCTCTTTTGAGCAAGATATTAAGGGTGAGAGTCGCCTAAAGTGCTCAAAGCAGTTGTTATCCGTATCTGGTTTTTATGGCCAGTATTGTTTTCCGCCGAACCTTCGCGAACCTTTGTAACAATACTAGAGTATTCCGCGATGATCACACCATGATCCCCACTGGATCCCATTGCGACTCGTTACTTATTTTGGCTAATGAGCTGAAATGTAAGTCTTCTCGTGATCAGTTATTCTATTGGTAAAATCCATGCAATACTTTTCAATTACCACGTTCAGACACGACATGTTTTATATTATGTAGTCTCTAAAAAATACAAAAGTATTCCGAAAAGCTAACGAACGTACGGAATCCGAACACAGCGTTATAACTATATGATGTAATTTGAAATTCAGCCGACGCCTCGAACGCGTGCAACCGTTAAATGAATGAACTTTTATAACTTAAGGTCTCAACTCGGCGCTTTAATACCGACTTTGAGGCTTCGCTTCCATGATGAACAGCGTCCTTACTTTTAATGACTTTTTGCTAATATTCAGAGGCCCGGTTTTCGGACGAAAAAAGTTAAGGAAACCGTGAATTTTGGTCGGGTGATTAGCAAAGGAATCACGATGTGGACGATACAGGGTTTTGTGTTATGATTTTGTTTACAAGGCTCACAGATCAAAGAAAGGAAGGAAATAGCTGTTGTTAGGGATCCGAGCATTTGATGTAAAAGAAGGAACACTTATGGGATTACTCGCGCGTTTTTGTTCTGTTTAACTATTCAATGTTTTTTTTCTGGGAAATACTTGACTCAAATGTTTGAACATTGGTGAATATATAAAATTTGATTATTTATTTATGGTCGTAGCTGCGTATAAATAATTATGATTTTGGGGTTAATTTTGGTTAGCAAATTAGAAAATAAGGATAAAATTTTGACATTGACATTTGACATAAATGGAATTGAAAGTTAAACTACTTACACGTTATAAATAGTTAAAAAATAAAACTTATTGTTTGGAAGATATTCAACAAAATAAAAATAAATCATCATCTATCTTTTCGCAATTGACTGATTTTTTGTAAGTTGTTTAAATAATTTTTGGCTTAAAATACATTTAATAATATTCGCTTTGAGAACATTATTTAATTAACGTTTTTGTATGTAACCTTCCTTTTTTATATTGTGTTTTGAGACTTTTACAAAAATCGGACTAATTGTCAGTAACATTATCCAGTATTAAATACGAGTGAAATATGTACATTACAGTAAATTCAATAATTATTACAACAATAATCATTATTACTACCTGATCCTTATCATTATCCTACTTCTGCTATTTATGTGTAAAATAGTAGCTGCAACACTAAATGTAATACTGATTTTAATCTAAACACGTAGAGCCATTTTGCAGCGACCACCCCACTCGTTACAGTAGGTGTTAGCTACTGTAACACTAATTTTCAGTGCAACCTTTATCTGCAGGCAATGAGTGGGGTTATTATTACTGTTATACATACGAATAATAATTACAATATGGATAATGTAACGAATGAATAACTTTACAAAGTGGTTAAAAGTGACGAAAAAAAAATTGTTGATAATAGTGAATTTGAACAATGTTTTCAATCTCTTGAATGTATCCTTAGACATTGTACATTATTATAAACACACATGTTTATTGATGTTTAATGAAATATTTTCTTTTTATTTTACCTTTGTTTGTGAAGTACAATTTTGAAGATTAATGGTTTATGACATTCTCTACCAGCCTCCGTGACTTAGCGATGAAAAAGGATAAACATACATCAAATTGTCATCATTAGCAAAATAACTGAAATTAAAAATAAATGTTCGAACAAACATACTTCCACGATAACTGTTTTAAATTAAGCGAAGTATTCCAAAATCGTCCTAGTCACTTTCCAGACCATTGGACGTTCATCCTATTCACGATAATTAAAACAAACCAAATTCGGTTTTAATTTCACTTTATTCAGTCCCCGGGGTTCTGTCACATAACAAAATCTCCTTTTGGGTTGTTGCGTATAACACTAATCATTAATAATAATAATAAGCGTTTAGACACTCACACCCCCGCACTAGGATTCCCTGTGTTGCGAGTGACCTGGATATACACAAATATGACATAACAAACACCCATGACCCGAGAACAAACATTTATCTGTCATATAAACGTTTGCCCCAGCCGGGAATCGAGCCCGGGACACTTCGCTTGGCAGACAGAGTCATTACCAACTGTGCTATGGGGTCGTACAACATTTATTTGTGTCTTGTTAATTTTGAACTACTTAACTGATTGAGCTCATATTTTATAGCCTATTTTCATCTGGAATATTGTGACTTAAAAATGGTAAAAGAATTCATTGAATAGCTTCGTGATTGTCTGAAGATTCCTCTTCCTTTACACACAAATTCTCAAAATCATCTCTCTCTATAGAATAAGTATCGATGTAGATATACATGCAGGCACTAATATCCTAACTTAGTCATTCTCAAAATAGTTATATATGTATGGTGATAATTATGATGATGATGGAATTAATTCTTTCGTTTATTGCGCCTAAGTGCAGTCAGTTTCATTTTAAAACCTAAAATTGGTACAGTGATAGAAGTTCTTACCTGGATAACTCTGATAAAAATCGAAATTCAACCGCTTCTTTACATTACATTACAAACGAATTTCACGTTTCTTTTTCATATGGTATACGCCTTTATAGTTGCAGACGAGCGGTGACAATAAGAAACATTTACTAAGGCATGACGCACATGCGCGTTTACCAAATTTTGCCATTAAAAATATACAGGTCCACACTTCAGTGTGGACTACCCTAATCAAAGGCCAACACGCTTGGTCGATCTTTTAAAATTTGATGGCTCTTTTATTCTGACTCTTGTCTTACTTAGATGTAACTTTGATTGCGAACAGTTCCGAATTTCTCGCTACCCTCACTTTGTGGTTTTGGTTATCATGGCTTAATTCTAGCGGTGCTTAAAGAATTCGTATAAATTTTTGTATTGGATTAGTCTCTTGCACTAACTGCTTTACCAATAAAACTATTGTCTTATCACTTGTCTGCATTAGAAGTCATTATGCTAAACCTCTTGGATAGTAGTGCTTGTTGTACTTGTTTGACTTGCTTGCGTCCATTCAGTATCAATAACCATGATAATATTTTTGCATGTAGTTCATTTCTATGTGCTAATGAGCATATTTAGAAGCTTTCCTCGCTTTATTCTTATCTGTCAAAGATTTCATAATGTTGGCAACACGGATATCCATGGACAGGGGTGACATGTTGCCTTGAAATGGCTGGTCTACTGGACTGTTGGATATTGACGTAAAAAAAAGGGGTCACCCGTAATACCTGTCTATTCTTGACTTCAAGCAAACTTCCTCTATTTGTGGCAATATCTGCTGTGCAATAAACGGTGTCAGTTGAACACTACATACGAAGATTATCTTGACCAGCATCGAGTCAGCGGTCCGGGACTGGAGATGACATGACATGAGATGCATATTCATTTATATAAAACCACGTTACTTTTAATAAGGTTCTTATAAAAGAAAAACTTTTACCCTACCTTTCACAAGAGTTAGATTCCGCACCATCGGCTGTTCTATCCTATTAGCGATAATTAAACCAAACCGCGGATTGTTAAGTTCGGATTTCGTTTTCATGTCGAAATCCCCTTTATTCATTCGCCAGTTTCTGGCCCTTTAAAGTTCTCACACTAATTTGACTGATTGCTTTCTCCTTATTAAGGGCCGACTTTCAGAATGTTGGGATGGATTCAATTAGAATTATCTGTCCAATCCTGTCACAAATATACGACATTATTATGAAAGATAGGTATTATTGCTTTTTTTGCATATAGCAACGATACCACTAAAATAAAGTTTTTAAGTTTTTGTCTGAACAGAATAGTTTTAAACCTACTTCATAGATTTCATACCAAGAGATTTATGTTGAAAATTTTAAGTGAAGCTACATATAGCTTCATAGAGCTTTCGTGTAATTGATCGATCGATGGCGATAAATACGGTTAGGTCTAGGCAGCTAATAAGAGATAAATGCTGTCTGTAAATAAGGTACATCTTTGTCTATGAACAATAACCATTATCGTTAACCGTGCAACAAGGTGGGTCCTACTCAAAACTAGCAATAACTATTTAGCGGAGCACCTTTTCATTAGTGAAATAATGCATTAAACGCCAATGCTAGTCGATTAGTTAAGCTTATAACAGAACAGATAGATGTGTTCTAAAGAAATGTTTTCTCTTTTCTATGTCAGTTGAAGTACTAGGTTCGGTGGTTCGATCTATTGATTACAACATCGCTCGTACAGCAATATTCAGGTTGTGGTTAGCAGGAAAATTCAATGAAACATTCGTATTTCGAAAATCAGATAGCTTTTACGAATTGTGGTCATGTTGACATAACTATGCTTAAAAGTGGACTCGATGTAGATGAGCTTTGATATAACTAAGTACGTGTTACCCTCATATTTTTGAATTGATGACGATAAGTACAAAATCTAAAAGTGATATTATAATATAAAATGCCCTAAACGCAGCCCTAAATCATTTTCATGGTCCTAAAGAACTATTCCTGGCGTTAAAAATCCCTTTGAAACGTTATAAATTAAGAGTGGTTATATGGACAGCGGCGCGAATATAAAATTATCACCTCCAGCCTGACTCAGCGGGTTTAACTTCATTTTAATAAAAATGAACGAGGAAGAAAAAATTACGTCCAACTTGCCAATGTCTCAGCGAGTGCTGACGTTTCCTTTTTTGATTTTTTACCGAAACGATGTTATTTAACAACCTTTTGGAATATATAACTTACGAGTTAGAAATGAGTGTACTAGCTTTTATTAACTCAGTATATTAGTAGAAAGTAAATATTACACGCGTTTTTATTATAGTAGACTGTATTATAAGAAATCAATGTTGGTGAATTTTAATAGGATATGGCGTGCAAAGAGCATGCACGCGCGGCTGTTACTGGCTGATAGTGCACTGATAAAAAACATATTCATTACAATTAAATTGTATAATTTTTAATTAAATTGACGTATAAGCTGGCTCCAGCAGCTGCACGATTGTATCTTACAATGAACCTGACAACGTTGAGTAATATGTATTTTTTCTTCGTATATCATATTTAATTAGAATTAGCCGGCTAAAGTGGCAATGGGCTGGGCACATAGTTCGAGGAACCGATAACCGTTGGGGAGGAAAGGTCCTCGAATGGCGCCCACGTCTCGGAAAAAGGAGCATAGGACGCCCGCCGACCAGGTGGACTGACGACCTGAAAAAGACAGCGGGCATCCGCTGGATTCAGAGGGCTCAGGATCGGTCAGAGTGGCGCAAGTTAGGGGAGGCCTATGTCCAGCAGTGGACCTCCAAAGGCTGATGGATGGTTGGATGGATGGATATTACATTTGAGTCGTTTTGTCTTATTTCACTTCTAATGCAACTTATTACTCGAGTTCATATTCAACTACAGACGGCTGAAGTAGTTGTTAGATTAAGGAGATTATTCATTCAGTACAGATGTAGGATATTTTCAGAAAATTACTTTTTCACAGGATTTAGTACGAATATTTGTCACTTTCCTGTCATACGGTCCAACATTGTTTATACCTACCCGTACACCCGTATATTTATAATTTATTCACATACCAGAAGTATAATGTAATTAAATTTAGTTAGAATCAAAGTAGTACACCTTCTTTGTTTAATTTTTAATCATTACCGTTCCTGTTATAGAATATATAGTTTACACTCAAGAGCGTGATTCAGAACAACATTCACTAATATCATTCTTTAGCAAACCATTGTATTTTTTTAAAGGACAATAATTTTATATTAAACAGGTATATATTTATTCGTTTTTGTAGACAGATGCAACCAAGGTATATATATATATTAAAAAAACTGATGAAAATTTAAGCAGATTCGATTTTACCGAATCTATTTATCATGTGTAAAACAAGCAAGCGATGACCAACTTTACCACCTCTCCAGTTCGAGCACTCTACAGAACATCTCAAACGTTTCGGCGACATCCAGCGCAATGAAACAGCGTAGTGTTATGTAGACACTTGGCGTTAATCCAAAAAATTAATTGGAGAAAAGTGCTCCAAGCAGTTCCAAGCTCCAAGTGAACGCGTCTGTCGGGTAATTAGTGCAATCGCTGTGAATCACGTATAGTCAACCACTTGCTTGTGTCGAGTGGTGCTCCTACTATTGGCATGGTTTAGGAACTACAGCTAATAGCTTCTTTATAAGTTTATACTCTCTATTGTTTGTTTTAGATCAACATTGATCACAACTGAATATCGCTCTAAACGGCCAATATTGAGAATTTTTCATGATGTGTTATAACTTAATCGATTTCAATTAAAGAAAACGAATTTCTTGGTTTCATCTCATATTTTCACTTTTAAGGGTAGTATTTGTTTTTTTAAATTTAAGTAGGATCAACCGGGAAGTATAACTTTTTAAATAAAAAAGGAATTTTCTAAATTTGTTAATAAATAACGATGCTCTGAAATAACAAGTATTAAAAAAAATACAAACGAATTGAGAATCTCCTTTTTTTTTGAAGTCAGGTAAGAAATAATATCCCATCATAACAACCTCAAAAATATATAAGGAAACGCCTTTTTTCACATATTTAAAATAATTGAGATCTTTTTGTCAGTAAAAATTATCCAATAATTAATTTACTACGATGTCAAATTTTATAAACTTGTCATAAAATTTATTTCAAGTGATCGACGCATGCCGGTCGAGATTATTGGTGCAATCGCTGTAAATCACGTTTAGTCAAGCACTGAGCTCTTGTGTTGAGTGTACATCTCTCACTGTGTATATTCGATAAAGCTGTGATGCTATTTTACATTAAATGAAAACTTAACAATAATGACCAATGTAGTCCACAATTGAATTGATCACAATAAAAAAACATACGTTACAACTGGCGAGATTAATGCTTGTTGCCTTCAAAAACTCCAATGTATTAGCTGTTTTCTGTAAGGCACGGGTATCTTTGTGATAAACAAGACCTGATCGTATTCTACAGTGCTGGTTCAGTGCGGATTGGTGATGAGGTTATTGGCCAACCGAAATGTTGGAGATACTATTATATGGGAGCCGGGTTTAGTCTTTTAAAAAAAAAAGAATTTCACTGAAATAGGCGTTTATTCACAAGAAATAGTAGAAACAGAGGAAGCGCAATTAAGAAACAGAGGAACCGCAATTAAGGGTAGAAGAGGTGTGGCTCACGCGAGATACGTGACGCGATTGACTCTCTCGGAGACAGAATCTTGGGGCTGGAAGGTGCGAGTCAGCACCTTCTAATCCTGACAAAGCATAAGTCCTACATTTCAGGGTTATAACAGTACGAAGGCCTACGATATGGGTTTACAGCTGCTATCTAACGATATAAATCAGGATTGCCGACTTAATATGCTTCCCGAAGCGTTTAAGAAATTTTGCCACCCCTCCAACTATAAATCATACACGCAGTGTCTTAATTGGTCAATCATTAAAAATTGACACATATCGTCGGACTACGAGTGTCAGTAGAGATTTTTTAATTCTTTGAAATGTTCCAGTCGATTATATATTACTGAAACCGGTAATTTTTGCAAAATTGGCAATTAATAATAATATCAATATATCTACGTTAATAACATTGTCGTATGATACTGACAGTTTATTTGCACACTTTATTTGGACGAATGTATTATTTTCATACAAATTGAAATAATGGCTTTTGTAGCAATTTGAGCTAAACGATTCAGATATGGGAAAACGAGTTCATGCTGTTTCTTTTACGAGAATGATTAGAAAAAATTGCCTTAAAGCAATGATAAATTTATAAGCAAGAAAATAAATAGACATTTATTTCTTAATAATGATACTAATAAACTCAGTTTATTACTAAAGATAATTACGAATTTACAAAAAGAAATACAAATAAACAATAAACAAAACTGACATAACGATCTGAGGCCATGGGAGCTGGCTCAGCTGTTTGCTTAATCGGAATTAAGGTCTCGGGAAGCGCTGGTTTTCAGCCAGTCCCTTCTCTCTAGGATGTTGTATGAGATATGCAATGATCTGCTCCACAGCCGCCAAGTAATAAAAAAGAAAAGAAAAAAAATCATAATAAAAAGTTGAATAACTACTCTTGTGTGCTTGTGTGTGTGTGTGAGGCAGATCATTCCATAGTTTTGTTGCAGAAAACTTAAAACAGCCTTTAATTAAATCTTATGTTCTTGAAGCTTAAGCCGGTTTCGTGCATCTTCACGACTTCTGAAACAGTAATCATCGAGCCAGTTTAATTTTTTAAAGAGATACTCAGGTTTCCTGCTCCATACGATTCTGTGGACAGTGCAGGCGTAATGGAGTTCCCTTCTAGCACTTATATTGAGAATACCCTTGCGGTTCAGGTTTACATATTCTTTTTCATTTTAAATTGCATGAAACAGAAACAAAAGTCGAATGAACTGAGTTAAAATCGAGTATCCATAGTAGTAAACGAGTTGTAAAGTCTATTTGTAGGGGCCATGGAGGTCTTTATTAATGGCTTCGAGCCTACAATGTCAAGCCTCAATAGTACACTTTGCTACACTTGTAGAATAGTTGTTTATAACAACTAGTTTCCAATCCCGCTTCGCTTCGTTGTTGTTTTTGTTAATTAACACATTTTGATTGAATTGTATTCTTTGTATGTGTTAAAAAATTAGGTAAAAAAAGGCTTTTGTAGTCATTTGAGCTGTAAGAATTATTTTTGTTAAGAAAAGCCTAGCGACATGTATGATATGTCGGTATACTAAGATTTTTTTATTGTAGTGAAAATTAAAAGAAAATATTCTATTACCTGCATTCATGTATATTAACGGATATCATTTTTGATAAATGGCAAACCAAACAGACAAACAAACTAAACAGCAGATGGGCAAAAAATTGTGTTATCATCATGCACTATTGTCGTGAGTAATACTCTGAGCGGCAGTGAGTCCAGTGAACTCCAGCAAGAGATAACTAGTGCAAAGCATCATTAGCAGACACCATGAGCAGGAGAAGTTAGGTTGGAGTCAAGGTTGGATGGAGCCCCGAGGCCCATACACATGCACACAAATATGCCTGAAATACTACTTATAAAACAGGTATTTGTTTAACTACATTTTTTGGTGACGAAGAACTGGTGCTGGAGTGAAATAGCTTCGAAGCATCGTAGCATATAAGTGACCAATGTGGAAAGTACAAATAATATTTTAACTAGAGTTTTCTTTCAGTGGTCTAAATTCGACCCTAACATTAATTAACGTTCAATTGCCAAATTTTTTTGTTGGTGACATTAAACCTGGTCCATGGCTACCAAATAAAAAAAGAAACCCCGTTTACAAATAGAGGAGAAAAGGTAATTAATCGTTATGAATGTTATGTCTATTTAAATGTAGATTTATGCTTTCATTTTGACGATTTTCCCATGTAAATTTTACCTAATTTTATCACCCCCCTCCCCCTCCTCCAAAGCAATGCCACTTAAGCAGGAATTTATGATTTTTCAACCGTAGTAGGGGATCTTTAAATCAATCTTCTGTCTTCAAATACAACATTTAATTACCTTATTTGCATATAAAGCATTTTATTAAAATCTCCTTATATTTTGATTGCATTCGTCAGCCATTATCGTCTGAAAGTATATGAGAGCATTCTTCTAACTGTGTCAAATACATTCTTGAATGTTCTTACTCTCGAAGCTGGCAAGAGAAGATCAAGAACTCCTCTTTGATAATGTTGCATCGGAACCACTTTAATCGTCATCTCTTCTGGTTCGTACGTAGTTAAAGAAATAGAAGAATTATCTTTTACTTTGATGTACGATGAGTTGAGAAGAATTCTCGGTGGTGGCGTTATGGGGTGTATTTTTAAGACTTGTGGATGAAATTCAACAAATTGCGTGGATACGGTGTTAAGGTGGAAGTCTTCGCCGGCGGCCGCGCTGGATGGTTCTTCCGGTAATGCAGGATGGCCGGGTGGGTAAATGTCGTGAAAGACCACCGAAGGAGGGGCGTAAGCTTGATTGTATCCAAAATGCTGGCGCTCTTCGGAAGAATCGCCATTGGACTGCGTCTGAAAGGAAAAGGGGATTTACATATCGCCAGGTCTTTCAGCCTGTCCGGTGGATTAAGAAATCTGCCGGAATCCTTAATAGTGAGGGCATATTCACAGAACTTAAAGGTCGATAGAGGGGAAGTGATCGTTGTAACACAAAGACATCAATATTTAAAAGTAACTCAATTAATTATGGATTAAACATATTAAGTAGTTAATATAAATCACGCATACAGATGTCTCTTATATTATTTCTCCAAGCCAACTCTGCTTGTGGTAACAAACCAACAGTGAAAAAAAATCTATTTAGTACTTAGTTTGTGCATGATTCTCCGAAGACCAGATAACTACAGAAGATTAAATTCAAATTAAGTTAGGAGACAACACCTTTATCCTTACTTTTTAAATCATAATAATAGGCACGGGTGTCATTATTTCATGGTAATAATTATTATAATTATAATATAGTCTCTTTGTCTGTTTGAACGCGATAAACATAAAAAATACTGTGTGGTTTTTTTCAGTTTTACAAATAGATATATTGATTCACACGAAACGTTTAGGTGTATAATCTCTGTAACTTCTGTTATTTAAACAAACTATATTAATTGTTGCACAAGATAGAATAAATGTTCAATAAAAACTAGTCACGAGCCGATGTCGATTACATAATAGCACTTATTTTTTTAAACTTAAAATTTTGAGGGTACTTGCCAAAGTGATAAGTATTAAACAGAGGAATATTTTCCATCCCATTTCGGCGTGTTAATATCGAGACGCTGGAATCAATACTAAAAAGCAATATCATTGTTTGTCTGTCTATCACTGACTGTGGGAAACTAGAATGTATTGATATATTATTACAATGTAGTGTTTATTAAAATATAGTAAGAAAAGAAGCAAACATTGCATTGTCTATTGGCACTATTGTTTTGATCTATGACCTGGATTGATTGTAATGCGTGTACTCGATTATAAGTTTGTGAATGGAATGCTAACCCAATAAAGTGATTTACCTCAATACCATAGGCAATAATTAATAGAGCATGTTTTTTATGTCAGTAGTGGATAAAAGAGACAATTACATAACTTTTATAGCCAGTAATCGTATTTAAATTTCCAGAAGTTGTACGTGTTGCCAGCAAAGAAGTCGGAAATCAATTCTCTTCTTCTGCTCTTCAATACTATAGTAGCCTAATGGATTGATCGTAGGATCTCCGCACAGGAACCTCAAGCGCGAATCCTACATGTATCACAATTTTTTTGAATTACGTGCCTATTACAAATTAATCATCGCATGTTTCGGTAAAGGAATACATCGTGTGGAAACTGCACACCTAAGAATTCTACATAATGTTCTCAAAGATATGTTGAATTCTGAGAATCCGGACTTGGCTAGCGTGGCGAACTATAGCCTTAACCGTTACCAGAGAGAAGATCAAAGCCTAGCTGTACGAAAATCAAGAGTTGTAATGATGATGTAAAATTGGTTCTCCATCAGTGCGACCGAAAAGCTTTAATAACATTTCACGGTTCAATCTAAGAGGATGGCTGTAGTTAGTTGTTATCTCAGTTACAGTTTAGAGTACAATACACACGTAGTTGTCCAGCTAGATGGTTGAGTGCTGATCAGAGAATCCAACGAACTCCATCAGAAGAGATCTGGTGTCGTTGTCTCTTCGGTTGTGCATCTGGGTGCACCATGTGCAATCGAGACTTGGAATCAGGGATGGGTGGAGGCTTCTAAACTAAATTACTTAATTAATATAAAATAAGATATATTGACATCACATTTTACATTAACCTTACTTCTCTCACAGTGTAATATTTGTGTCATTTCTACACATTGTTCACCGTATATAAATATTGTATTATGTAAGTATTAAATGCCAGTGTTTAAGTGTCGTGATAAGTCATAGCTTTCATTCTAATACAATGACAAATAATAATGACAAATTGGTAAAGTTTGGTTATGACCACACGCATCTGAACTGTCTCAAATTTTCTTAGAAAGTCAGTTTTATTTTTATTATAAAATTATTTTTTTAGGTTTTTTATATGGCTAAACGTGAAACACAAATCACACAAGTAATCTTGTGGTTACGCCATTAGCGATCATTCACCTAAATTTCGATGGGCTGAACTACATATGTTTAACTCGGTCCAACAAGCCGTCATACTATAAGCTTACCATGTCTATCATAATGCAGGTTCAGTAAACGCAATTTCATTGTCATGGGAATTGAATCCGCACTCGCCACTTTAGCAACGAGAAGAGCTTACACCGAGGGCTGGAATCGCATTTGGCGCAAATAGAAGGGAGCCCAGACGACCGCGCAACTCAGGCGCCTGTTATATGAGTTTGTTTTCATTGCTGAGAATTGGTAACACGGCGCTTGGGTAGGAAATCGTGTCGATCGCACGTCACGACTGTTTCTGACTAGGCGCTTTCTTCTTATTATCCTCTGTAGCTATACACATATCGTTTAGTTTTAAACTGCCTTAATTGGGTGACAATTAATAAATAATCAATTAAATTAAATGGTATCACAAAATCCTTGGGAAATGTAGTTTATTCTTTATATAACAAAATGACAACAAATCTTCTGCATCTGTAGGATACTATATATTTTGCGGTCTAAGTACTTGAAAAATATAAAAAAAACATTCTCAAGAGAAAATTTCAGTTTTCGTATTTGTTGGTTATGATATACAGTGTCAATTTTTAAATCACTACAAAGAAGAAGAGTCGCGTGGCGCCTATACACACTGGAAGTTATTAAAAATTTAAAAAGCTGTAAAATTTTTATACCGATGAAAATTTCTTCAAATGTCAACGAAAATCGTTGTGTCAACGAAAATTTATAATGTTCCTTCAATATTTTTTTACAGTTTGCGAAATTTTTACTACACGACATTTCTGACGTATCAAATTGGAAACGCGGCCGTAACACGGTATGCCTCGTAAGGATGCTTATGATGCGGTGTTGCAGTTTATTTAATTTCCTCAAAGGCATTACGTGGAAAAAGCATGTTCTCAAGTGCCTCCCCTTTGCGCTTTCCAGAGCTTTCGCCGAGGCTTTTTGTATGCCTCTTTTATATTGCAAATATATTTAGATACGTGTTCCGTTTGAGAATCACGCTCTGAATGCTATATGAAACGTTATTTGAACTGATTTTGAAATGTGAGTGGTTCTGGATTAGAGTAGATGGAAATGGTTTTTTTAAAAGACTTAATATGTTTTCATGTTGGATGCTATTTTGCTTAACAACAGAAAATCCTTATCAACAGATCCCTCTTTTTTTACATAAAATAAGTTAATGCTTGACAACGATCTCACCTGATGGCAAGTGGTGATGAAGTCCAAGATGTTTAACACACTAATTTATAGTAGCCTATTCACTCTCCGCTTGAAAACTCCCATATCGTAAGTAGCTGGGAACACTAACGCGGGCAAGTTATTCCAGTCTTTTGCAGTCCGCATAATGAATGAAAACGCAAACCGCGGCGCTTTTCTGAAAGTAACTTAGTTTGGCTCTGTGCTGTCCACTTTAAACCCAATGGCATGTACGATATAGAAGTTTACCTGCTAGCTATTACCCTCATTATCGAATCAACTATACAAGGAGTTGGTGATGATTTTATGTCACTGATGTCTATGGGTTACGGTGACCATTCAGCGTTAGGCTGCTAGTTTGCCGGCGATTAAGAAAGACAAGGGCGCTTCATTTGTAAGTACTGTTAGCTGCTTATGTGTTGAATGTTATGTGTATGAAATAAAAAATAAAAATAAAATCATTTTGGTGCAAAATACAAATTCTTTTTATTTTATACAAAAGTGTTCAATTTTATAAACGCTATAAAACCAAATCGCATTTTCTCTCCACAATAATAGCAGTCCTTAGGAGCGAAGAGTCTTTCAAAGTGTCGCGAAAGAACGTTTTCGGATTTAGTTCACTATTTTGTCTACTTTATTCGGTAGGGGTTCGCGTGACAAATTAGATAAGCAGAGCTTTGTACTGGTGTATGTAGTTGTTCAGTAGTACTATGGGGTAATTTTTGAAGTAGCTACGGATATATTTACTCGCAAATAAGTTCTATGGGCTATTGGTTGATGCAACAGCATATGCGTGACATTTTTCAACATATTTTTACTGTCTTCTTCATCGTTGTTTTGCCTTGACTGAGGGCCGTGGTTACCGATGTTAGTGGCAGTCTATTACCTTTCTCTAGGCTTGTCTGTCGCCCAAAAGTCTAATGGAACAGTGCATGCTGGTATTATATGCTTCTGTTATTACACTGTCCATAGCCTTTGTAAGCTTCCTATAGAGGAATCGTTCTTCTCCCATTCACATTGCCGACTAGTATTTATTTTGAAAAATTATCAGGACTCCGTCGCACAGTATGACAGAAGCAGATAAGGTTTCTACATAAGCAAATGAAAGACAGTCCAAACTATATCTTAAGTTCTTTGATGATAGAATCATCTACGAGGCGCTGTCCACGATATTCTTAGCATCCCCTACATGCGTATACCTATCCCATTCTGCTTAGAGCGGCCTTTGACATTTGTGCTCTGCGAACTTCTTCAGCTTCATAATCTTCGTTACATGATAATAAATAAATTGACTTGCTTATGTCCTCTCCATTCTAACAGCTCGACCCATAAACATCGTATTTCTACTAAAGCAAGTAATAATTGACAAAGTACATCATAATTGCATCCAAGATTAAGCCGACTCATCAGAGTCGGCGATTGAATTTCTATTAACTTAAGTTTTTTCACAGATTGCCGTATTATACCAACAACCTGCGTCACGTACGTGTAACCAAACGCCTTGTTATCGTTAAGGCCAAAGGAAACACACTTTTATCAATGCGGAATAGATGATGAATTTGTATGTACGAAATAAAAAGTATATTATTTTATTGTAAGAAGAAATTGTGTGAATTACAAGATTGCTCATGTAGACCATATTTAAAAACGGCGTGGGATTCTTCGCTACCATATAACTATATATCAATAGTAGAAATAATGCAAGCTATGTTTGGGGTAGGACCATGTTGGTTTTGTTAAGAAGACCTGACCGTAAGTGGTCATCGCCGCCCATTGAAGTCAGTTATATCAAAGCATTTATATCAGCATTTTATCAGTTATATCCGCAATGCAAGAAGCAAGTATGAAGTAATGATGACCCCCTATCTCAGTTCGATATCTGGTAGGCGGAGACATATCAGTGACAGATGGTCATTCGTACGGTGTGATCTGGTATGACAGCACACTTTTGACTATTACACTAATATTGTTATTGGGCTCTTTACTAATTCTGTGAACTACTCTTTGGTTAGTGTTCCAAATTGAAGCTTCTACGATAACACAATACAGAACCCATAAACTTATACTAGATTTTAAATAATTGTTAATTAGAGTAAATTGTTACTACGTCCAAGTGTTGAGTTGCAGAATAGAGAATATTATACAGGAAATTCCATAAAGTTCGTCCCCAAATTACTTTTTATGGCGCTCTCTTTTCATGAATAATAACTACTTTCGAAGAATTTTATGAACCTAGATTACTAACTTTAGAGATCGTGTTAATTTATGACCGGGTCCCACATTCTGTAAGATATGACCGCACTGAATTTGAGTGTCGTAACCGATCCTAGATTTTTATCCAGAAACATGATCTTTACATGCAGTTGTAACCTAAGATAAATGTTGCTAATTTTTATCAGGTATTTTATACATTTATCAACTTTGCCCATTACTGCTTGTTTTTCGCAAATAATATATGTATGTATTCGTGTATATATATGAATATACGTATGTACGTCCATTCGCAATAATGTACTTTTAAAATCATGAAAGAATTTTTAAACAGGTGCTGTAGTTCCTAAGATTACCTTCTACATACATAAAATTCGTACTCGCTCTTTTCATTATTGGTATAGATATATCATTGTTAACACTTATCACAAATAACGCTCCGACACCACATGTTGACTGGGAAAGAATGCCTTTAGGCATAATGTAAGTATTGTAATTGTCAAGTTTTAGGGCTGACTAATAAAGTATTAATACAATTATACATATATGTCGGAATGGTCATTAGTATAGACGTGAAACGAAACTCAGCATGATATCCGAGTGATGGCAGCACCGCCGCAATGACGTTTATACTCGGCTAACATCGTGCTACAACAAAGCCTAGCTAGTGGAGGGACGCCGGATGGAGTCTTAGTTTACATTCTGCAGTCGAAGAGATCGATTCCTCCGTACTAGCAACAGTCCCTTGTTTCGTTTGCCTGGTGTGAAGTGTTTGTTAACAAGTAATTAAAAGTGTTAAACGATTATACGCCCACGCTATGTTCGACAATGCTGCTAAAAATATTGCCAATATTTGTCGACATATAAATTAATTTAATAAATTGCAATCTATCTTGTGAATTAGTCTATTTATTAATAAAAGCCGCAAGAAAATCTGTACAACTGTTTTTGCGAATATCGCGTTCAGTACGATAATTTGTGTTAAGATATGTATGTACTGACGAGAACTTTGTTTACATCCCTGCAGAAGCATTCATCAAATATAATAATATGGACATACACAAATAAGCCATCTCAACTGCCCACGACCTGACCTGAGCATTTATCTAGCGCCTAAATATCGCCTTTACGGTACAGATAAATAACTATTCTCGGGTTTCAGTGAGTGTATTCGCGTTTATGTATTTTGTGATTTAAATTCTAGCGTTCAAATTTATCCGACGGTTCAATTTCTTTATTTTACGTATTAGGTATGTACATGCGTTATAGTATATCGATCAAACTAACAGTTGCAATACGTATGTGAGTGTCATCGCTGAATAGTCCACGTAATATATACCTAGAGACCTTTGTTGTGGGTCGAATCATGCCAGTACAATGGGCAATGCATCAAGCTGATAGGCTCTGGTGTAATCCTTTCATGTATTGAGGTATATTACATACTATTATTCTCAATATCTGAACATGAAACCCAATAATTAAATGGTTTATTTAAAGACGCAGCAATTTTTTTACACTATATAGATTACACTGATGTTGTGTTGTTGATTAAGAATGAAACAGTAAAGCCAGTACGTTTGACACGTTTGCACAATTATAAAATTTCACATACAGTAGAAAATAACAAATAATTATAAGATGTGCCGAGGAGTTTCTTTCGCCTCCTCTTTTTCATAATACAGCAACTTCCTGACATAAAAAGTATAAAATGGTACGCATAAGCATGTCAGTGACGTCTAAATTATGAAATGAATTTGAATTTGAATAGCTAAAGAAACTTTTTGATTAGTTGAAACATGCTTCTCTCTCAACAAATATAAGCGTGCTCTCGCCACAAACGGCTTTTAAGAAAGAGCCTCTAATAGTTCTGAAATAAACAATAGGAAATATGATTTTTAAAGACTTAGTAAGCTTTTAGATTTAAAACTTATTAGGACGTATCCATCAAGGTTTCCACGAGTTCAGATTCAACCGATTTCAAAAAAGGAGGAAGTTCTATGTTCGTGTGTTTGTATTTTTTATGTATGTGCATATGTTTCGCTGTAACTCCATTGTTTTATAAACTAATTTTGATGACCGTTTTTTAGTGTATATGGCTCATCATTGATCGCTTATAAATATGCTGAGGATCTCACGACAAACAGTGCAACTTCTCAACTAATAGCAATGATTTTAAAGCTGTGTTTAAAGATATTTGCTATGATAAGATTAATATTGCAAAACCAGTCTATCATTGACCATCTCATGGTCTGACAATGTGTCTTGGAAACAAAATTTGCAACTCCTCAACGGATTAAAATAATCCCACCGTGTTTTGAGCTGTTTGCTTTAGGTATCGGTTCACATTAAGGTGTTTGCGTCTAGGAGTTATTACTTATGATGCTGCACTTGTGATGAAAGGAACAGCACTCTTTAATGTGTATGATTTAAGGGATAACACTGAGATTTGTCGACAGAATTATCATCATCGCGACCTGCTTGCCTCGTTACATAATGACATTACCGTCTTTATTGCGTATGAACATTTATGCTATAAGTTTTAAATATAAAGCTGATTAAAATAAAACCGACTTCAAAGGGCAAACTACAAAATGGAATTTAAAAGGAAAATTATTTAATAAAAATTACATGCGCTTCATATTGTTATTTTTAAAGTCGCATACGCAAAGGCAATATACGCGATTTAACTATTGAAATTTTCGATCGACGTGTGAAAGCGCAGCTTGTGTATAAATAACTTTAGCAAATACTAATACTTTATAATCTATAAATATAATTATAATCAGGTTATATGTATAACCTGATATAAAATAAATACTAAGGAGTTTCTTTCGCTGTTTCTTCTCGATGGTAAAGCCTGTTTTCTAAACGGAACTTACAAAAATTTAGCTGTGCAAGTGTATTGACAAAATACTTAATTAATGAATTTAATATATTTATATTATAATATAATCTTAAACTTGTGGTGGCTTACACTTGATGTTAATGCAGGTTTTTCAAATAGAAATTCATTACTTAAATGTAATTAATTTTATTATCTGATTCTTTTAATATCAAAAACTTTCATTGTGACATCTGTCAACACGACTGGAACTATGATATTCGTTCATTAAACTAGTGTAGTGGCATTAATTTTAATAGCAATATCGTTGCATAGACGGCATTGCCCTCCGATGAAGAACAATACTGTTTAATTAATTAATTTTAGTTTTATATGGGAGAGAAGAAAATCTCTTATATAAGATATTTAGCGGGATATAAATGTATATACATATTAATAGTAATTGTTTTTATTTAATAAAAATAGGGATTGACTTTAATATTTTTTTTTAAATACTCGTTTTTGTATTTATTTTATATAAAAACGCGCGTGAAATTGAGGATGTTCGTTTTTCAGGTGACCTATTTCGGAAGCGCGTGATAGGAAATAATAAATGACGATTCGCAAGTTCTCATATGAATACCCCTGTTTTTATCACTGATAGCATTTGTAATAAATTGTTAATTGCTTTGTATGTTACCACTACGAGTGATGTTTTTAATTTTAGTGCTCGAAATTAATATACTTCCTTCATAAATAATTTCTTTTGAAAAATATTTATCGTTCTGGTTTTAATTTCATTGAAATATTTTTATATCAATAGCCGACACATGATACGGGCCATCTAGCGGTAAGTAGTCACCATCGTCCACGTTGTTATCCACCATCGAAAATATACTGACGTATTGCCGGCCAAGAAAATTTGAGAATCATATTAATTAACCTGCGAGATTTGGAACAAGCTTCCTCCAGAGGCATTGCCTTTGCGTTATGATATGGAGTTCTTCAAAAATAGTGTTTATCGAGTTCTTCAAGGCCGGCAACCCATTTGTAGTTCCTTGGATGCTGCACGTGTCCATAGACGACGGTGATCACTTACCACCAAGTGGACCGTATGCCTATTTACCCGCCTTTTACATTAAAAAAATTACCGATCCTTCGAAACTGCAACCAGCATACGTACAATAACACTTCATGGTTGATTTTAGAAGGGTGTCAGCTAATAAATGCTATAACCATCTATCTTCGTTCGGAAGTAAACTCGTTGGTATAGAGTTCGTCGACCTCTAACAGGAGGCTCTCATCGCCATAGCCACGTCCGTTATTCAGAAAGTTACATTACGACTAGGAAATTCGACTGAAATCAAAGATGGATGACCCCTTACGTCCCAATAATACAGTATAATTATTTTTAATAATATATTCATATATTTATTGTTATTGTCAATATTTTACATAAGTAAAAGTTATCAATATTTCTAAAATCAGACAGTAACTTAAATGAATCACATAACAGTAAACGACTTTGTAATTAAATATGTACTCGGCAATATCGATAAGACAAGTCATTTTTATTAGTATTCTTATGTAGATACGAATTGTTCGTTAATATCCAACATTTATGTTTCCAAAGTGGGTTAATTGCTGCAACAAAAATAATACTTAATTATAGTTGTGAAATTATTTAGGTAAACGCTTTATTTTTGATACCCGTAAGTACACGCTAGTCAATACTGATTCTCAGGAGGTTTAAAAAGTATGTAATAAGCGCACAGCTCACCTGAGGCCTGCGAAATAACTTCGGAGTTGGAAGAAATGAGGTAAAATCGAAGTTCCCGCCAAGTTTAAAAAGTCTAATTTTCCTTCATACGCGACTTGAGTAGGAGCCAACGTTACCGAGTCCCTACGATATCATTTCGTGGACATTCTGTTTCATTGAACTATTTCATATATTATATTCAACAAGCTCATGGAAAAAAAGTATTACAATTATGCAGCCGCGCGATCATTTGTACCGTTTCGTCCATAGCAAAAACAATGCCAAATGATTATAATATTCATAGAAAGGACTAAAAATGTAAAATAAATGATTGTATGTCAATTTTATGTCAATAGTAATTTATGTCAATTTCATGAAATTTATTAATTGTAATAAACATTTAAATAATAAACGTTTACACACTCACATCCCCACTGTAGAATCCCCGGGTGGCATGGACATACACAAATATGACATCACAAACACCCATGACCAGAGAACAAACATTTATCTGTCATATAATGTTTGTGTGGGAATCGAAACCGAGCCCCTCGCTCGGCAGGCAGGGTCACTACCAACTGGGCTATAGGGTCGTCTAAATATTTCTTTATTGTGTGGTATAAAATATTACAAATACTAAAACTACTAAAAAGTAATTATTGTCTGTCCGCATAAAGAGATTGTTGTAAACTATAGCATTTATTTACATCTCTTTCTTTTCTCATTTCTCCTTTTTATCTTCTGAACTTCTTCATGCATTCGTTAAATTTTCTTTCCAGTCCATTTATTCTCCGCATGTACGTACATGTGTAGAATAAATAGAATGTATGAATTTAGAGTGAATAGATGTTTGTATAATTATAACGAAAAAACGTACGAAATGACATAAAATAAATTTTATTTGTAACTTTTCGTCATATACAATTATTATACAATATCCTAATAGAAAAAACAGTGGTTGATTGAAAGACAACGCTTCGTCTACACTGATGGGTTGCACCAATTTTGACACAAGAGTTCAATATTCATATGTATATGAATGAGCACTAAGCAGTTTTGTTATAGGCATAATTATTAACAGAGCTTCTTACATATAAGAAGGTTTTTTCATGATGTTGAAGTTTTGCGCTGTAATATCTTCAAATCAATATCCGTCACTCACTTCTATATTAAATAGGTAATAACTGCATGAGAACGATATTTATTTCAAAGAAATTAATATTTGTGATTATTTTTCAGCGTAAAATACGAGATATATCCATATTTTTGGATCCCGTTTTCGAAGTTTTTATTGATGCAAAAAGCTATTTCATAATGTTAGTCCTGGAGCACTACTTAAGATTACCTGTATCAAACTGAAAAAGAGAAAGTGAAAACAATAACAAAATATTGTATATATACTAGTAATATGCATGTATACAACTATATTATATATTTTAGAATTATAAAGTCATTAGCTTGCGCTCAATTATAAAGTTTTTTTTTTCCGTAATTTTCAAAAATTGCAATGCAACCTATCACACAGTCTTACCATCGTACTGGTAGAGAAGGTCAATTGGCATTATGTCCGCCTTTTGTAACCCTAATTTTAGGAATTTACAATAATGAATAAACAGATAAATATATATGTCGGAGATGGTCATTAGTACTGACGTGAAACGAAACACGATACGATATCCGAGTGGTGGCAGTACCGCCGCGATGACGTCGATACTCGGCTTACATCGTGCTATAACAGAGCCTAGCTAGTGGAGTGACGCCGGATAGAGCCACAGTTTACATTTTGTGATCGAAGAGATCAGTTCCTCCGCACTAGGAACTGTTACTTGTTTCGTTTGCTCGGTGTGAAGTGTTTGTTAACAATTAATTAAAAGTGTTAAACGATTATACGCCCACACTATGTTCGACAATGCTGCTAAAACTACTGGCGTTGCCGATATATACAAGTTGCAAACATAAAATTATGCAGAAAATTATGAAGAAGAAAAGAAGAGAAGAAGAAAATTATGAAGGGAGCATAATCGCCTGGCGTCATCGTAGATTTAATATCAACGTATCAAAAATTTCAAAATCTTATATATTTTCTATTATTTCACATGAATCCCGTAAATTAATTACAGTAAATAAATAAATAAAATTGGAGTGTTTGTTTGTAATGTTAAAATAATCGCTTTTTACTACATGCATATGAATGTATATACGGTACATATACCAAAATAATTTTTTTTTACAATTTTTGTCCGTTTGTCTGTCTGTCTGTTTGTTAATATCTGAAACGGCTGAACTGATTTTGACAGGACTTTCACTGGCAAGTTGCTGATGTAATGAGGAGTAACTTTTATTTCTAAGGAGTACTTTTATTTCTAAGGAGTACTTTTATTTCTACTAAATAATTTTTTTGTTAAATTCCTCGCGGACAAAATCGCGGGCACAGATAGTCCTTCATATGATTTAAGACATATCCATATTAAAACAACAACTTTATAATATAAGATTATGCTTTAGCATACTACGAGGCAAAGTTGGCCATCCGAATGAGATTTTCTCCAATCATAACTTTAATAAAATGAAAATGCTTTGCAAATTTGCATCTGTTATTTGAACTATTAAACGTTTATTCCTTTTATCAGATGATTGCCGTTCAAGATGGACTCTATTCAATTTAAACTATTTTAAAATTATTTTAAACTATACTAAAACTATTACAAAAAAGAGATAGAAAGAGCTTTGAACAGATTCGCTACATATTTACCGTTTACAAGGCGTCTAATTTATTAACGTCCCTATCGTAATATGCAATCAAATGTTATCTTTATTGTATGTTTAATGGCAAACGCCCACAATCTTCTTTGCGCAGATATTTCAATACTACCAAGTTTTGTTTTAACATAATTCACTATTTCAAAAAATTTGTCATCTGCAATATTAATTTATTTATCCTTATCTCTTTGGAGATTTGTTGTTGGCAACATTTCACAATTTACATGGTTGAACACAATGCTCACAAATAATAATTAGTTAGTTATTTACATACAGATAATCTTTATAGGTTACAAATAAAATAACAACAACCTAAACAGATAAATGCGAATTAACTGACAGATTTATATAACCTTTAATGTATAGAAAACTGTAGTATTGTTACGGCACACACACGGAAAAAAATGCTGCCGAAGAAATACGAAAATTATGTTTTTTTATAATAACTTATTAGGTCCGCAATAACAAGTTCTTATACTAATTTTTATCAAGATCGGTCAATACGTTTTTGAGTTATAGAAGTATAGACAGATGCAAAAATTCTGAAAATGGTACAACTTGGGTCATAAAATATTCATCACAAAATATTACAATAAAATTGAATGTAGAGAAACGGCCTAGATATTTATATAGTATGTATAGATTCTTCTGTACAATGACAGTCAAAATACAATGAAAAGAAGGCATTGCTAAATGTATTTAAAAATGTATACTAATAGCCTTTTCTCGCACTGTGGAACTTTTCTTGCACTATTTTCATAGCCAAAACTCGTTTCAAAACCGCAGTAGGTAGTTATATTATTAACGGAATGGAAATAATGCAAAATTTTTGGAAGAAGAAGAAGAAAAGTCATGTAATGAAAGGCCATGAATACAATTAGTATTGATAGAATATGAATTCTTGGCGGATAGTACATGTCTAGAATAAAATATGTACCATTACAAGTAACTGAAAGTTACCGAAAATTATTGTTATCCTATTCTTGACATTGTTATAATTCTTTTTAAAATGTGTTTGCTATTAGAAGGAACAGCGCAAGTAAATCCTTCCTTTAAATGCAAAGTGAAATTAAAAACCATTTAATATTTCAGGTATGCTATAAACGGCAAAGGAAATTTCCGATGCCATCTTTTAAACCGATATATAATATATCAAGTAAATATTTAACCTGCGAGGAATCGATTCTTAATAAGCAATAGTTTTGACATGATCTTTATTAAAATTGTAACGACACAGTTTATGACACATAAAAATACGTATTAATGTTGTAGCATTTAACCCGGGAGACCTTTATTTTTCACAGATGTTTAAATCATATTAATTACTGTAAAAGTAATTAACGCTTTCACGGCATTCGTTAAAAACTAGAGTCGACTCGCCGCGATGCCAGACTTTGGGATCGGTTTATTCAAGTAACGAACCAGCTGAATTAATATATATTTTTATGTTTAAAGTCAATTATAATTGCTAAATCTTTAAATAACATTTTAATTCTTTAAAAATAGTTTTTTTTTAATTTTGTTTCGAAGAAAATTGTGTTTACTCTAAGCGCATTTTTTGTTAAATGGATTTATATAATTGTAAAATTATTTATGAGTTGCAGTGGTCTAATAATATAGTAAACATTTATATTCGTTGGCTAATTTATTTAGGTAAATTTATAAAAATAACAAAATAGTAAAATTATATTAGAAAAAGTAAAAATACTAAATAATTTTCCCATATATTACATTTTCGTTTTCGAAAACATTTTGTCTCTTATATCTTCAGTTACCTGTATATGTAACTGTTTTATTCTGTTCTTGCAGATTTTTGAAGTCTGCCAATCTGTATTTGGCCAGCGGGATGAATTATGTGACTCATTATAACAGGACGATCAGAAATAGCACAGTTATAAGTTCCATACACGAAATTTTACTAGCAATAAATACCTTTTTAAATTTAAGGAATCCGTAAACAGATAAAATATAATTTCGCTATATTAATAAATTAATGAACTTTAAAATAAACTTATTAACAGTAAGAATAAAGTAGATATTTAGATATGTCATATAGAATAATCGAGACACATAATAGCATCCAAATATTTTGATGGTTGTTTTAAGTGAACTAATTTACTTGTATATTAATTAAAATTCCTATTTCAATACCTCCCGCATGCCGCAATCCCGCGAGTGGCGCGGCGCCATCTTGCACTAATTGGTCCACGTTGCGAAGATGCTCAAACGATTTATGACGCACCGCTGCCTACACCTTGCATATTTATCTGCTTAATGATTGTCATTGCTTTTTAATATCTTATAATTGCATAAAGAGGGAACCGATTTTAGTTGTATTTTTTAAAGTACACACGCCATAAGAGATCATTTAAACTTTAACATTTCGAACGAAGTGGAGTACCGGGGTCATCTGGAGAAGAAGGCCGAACTCGCCTCCAGAAAACTGGGTGTACTGAATAGGGCGAAGCAGTACTTTACGCCGAAGCAGCGCCTGCTGCTCTACAAGGCCCAAGTTCGACCACATATGGAGTACTGCTCTTACCTTTGGGCCGGTGTACCCAGTTACCAACTGAGCTCTCTTGCCTCCATACAGCGGCGTGCTGTTCGAATTGTCGACGATCCCAATCTGAAAGACGGCCTAGAGAACTTACATATCCGGAGAGACGTTGGCTCCCTATGCGTCCTCTACAGTCTCTATTATGGTGAATGTTCCGAAGAACTTTTCAACCCGGTGCTTCCATCCACCTTCCTTTATCGCACCACCCGCAAAAGGTTGCGGTTCCATCCACATCACCTCGACTCGTGGCAGTCGTCTACCACTCGTTTCTCTCGCTCCTTCTTGCCTCGAACCTGCGAGCTTTGGAACAAGTTTCCATCAGAGGCATTCCCTTTGCGTTATGATATGGGGTTCTTCAAAAAGAGTGTCTATCGAGTTCTTCAAGGCCGGCAACGCATTTGCAGTTCCTTGGATGCTGCACGTGTCCAAAGACGATGGTGAACGCTTACCACCAGGTGGACCGTATGTCCGTTTGCCCGCCTTTTACATAAAAAAAAAACTTGAAAATGAAATCAACAGAAGCTAATTCTTAATTGCGAAGTTGGCAAAGGTACAAAACACAAAGGATTTTATTTTATTCAGAAAATTGCAGTTTCTATAGACCAATTCATTTGCACAATACTATTCTGTCACTTCATTTAATTAAAGTAAGTGCTTATCGAAAAGCATCCCCAATTTATGTTCACTGTAATCGACTCCAGAGATTAATGACTATGGAGTGCCGTTACATTGCCTGAATACACGACGGATTACGTTATTGATGTATTGTCTTGCCCTTACGAACACGTGAAAGGTGCATATCACTTATGAACTCACTTGCGTTGATTGTTAGTGAACGATAAGTTAAGACGCGAATTGAATTGAATAGGTGATTGGTAGCGGCACAATTTTATCAATCGATTCGGAATACTAGATCTTCTCAGTGTTCAACTACGTCAAAGACTTTCACATGGTATATAATATTTTTACATGTGAGTTGGCCCCTCACTTTAGCACTAAGCACACAACAACGAGATGGAGTTAGTTCTCTTTCACGAAAACGCTTGCTTTGTAGTGGACCGCGACTTCATTGAAGCCAAGCTTTGTCAAAGGTCTTCGGATTGTAAGATTAAGGTACACGGATCGACTTAGTTCTTAGAATATCGGTAAAACGCTGTATTAAGATGTGGAAATGCTAGATATGCGTAGAATTACAAATATATGCGCATGGGATTTATGTGAAGACTTATGCTTGTAACTAGTATATCGTTTTTAATGAAGCGATTTCTTTGATACTACTGTCAAATTCTTGCGCTTGCTGTATGCATCAAGCCTTAGCTTAACTTAGATTAAAATACCGTACAATATAATACCAATATTGAGGAATAATTCACCGCTAATCAACCGATCGCTTCACTAGGCTGCCATTGGAATGCCTCGACTCCAGCATTCCAGACGAAATACTTGGAATGCCAAACGTGGCAATGCCGCGCCGGTGTGGTCAATACCGAGATGTTGGAGGCGACTTGGAATTTACGGTGATGTATTTATGATTTAGTTGATCGCTTTTCATCCGACAAACCGTCTCCTTCGTCGTTCATTAATATAGTGTTTCAGATGTGCAGAAGCAATGGTATTTACTTACTACGAAAAAGTACTTCTAAAACTTTCGAGTCATCCGTCTTGTTAACCATGAAGTTTTCAGCGTTGCCTCTTTTTAGGGGTATCCAGGGGGGGTCACTTGACCACTTACCCTTAGGTGGTTCGCCTATTGGTGTACCAGCTTTTAAAATAAAAGTCAAGTAATTCAGAAACCATCATAAGCGTAGTGTAATAGTATTTATCGCCTCTAATTGTCTGTATTAATCGGATTCTGAGCTCTCGGACTCAGCTAAGTCTGTGCCAGGTGTATTTGCGGCGGTAATTATCTCGTTTGAATAATTATCTTCGTAATACCAGGATTGCAGCTTAATCTCCCTGCAAATAGGTCTTATATCTTAGAATTGAGGTGTCAGTTTTGGGTTACACCATTCCTTCTCACATTTATAGTGTGACTATTTTCTGATAAATTATGAATACGACATTCGTCTCTTAACTAACATATTTTCAGCTGAATTCAGTTCGTTTTTTGTTTAAGCCCACTCAATTAACCTCTGCGCAATCTCGACAACTGCATTCGTGAGGTCAATGGAATGAAGTAACTTGTTTGATTGAAAATAATTTTACTTTTGTCGAATTATTTAAACTTTTAGCATAACCTAAAGAACGAATATTTTGTAGAAATCCCATAAGTAATGTTAAACCTTTGTACTTTAATTTGTACGATGGTCTCACATTGCAGGAGACCACAGTGAGAGGAGGAGAGGAGTTCACAGTGAGAACAGTTTAGCTCAAATTCGGGTTGGCAGACCTCACATACCTTTGAGAATATTATGGAGAATTCTCAGGTGTGCAGGTTTCATCAAAATGGTTTCTTTTTTCTGAAGTAGTAATAATTAACTTGTAATATGCACACATATGTGTAATATGCAACAGTAATATGCTTTCAAAAGATACAGCTACGAGCGGTGTTCTTACGATAATAGAAATAAATATTTTAAAGATATCCAGTATGCATGAGGAGGTTGGAGTTCTAATACCAATAAAAGGGCTCTACCATGTTTAGTTACAAAAAAAAGGTCTGTAGCTATGAAGATGTCTAACGGAAACCTGGAGAAAAAAAAAAGTGAAATATAAACCACCCCATTCAGAGATATAACATATACTGTATATCTACAGTATTTTACCCTGTATTAGATTAACTATAAATAATACATTAGTTATCATAATAGTAATATACCTGAAGTCATGAGTTAGATCTACAAATGAGCGATCCTCTGACTTCTCGCCGTCACCAAAAAACGCCATATCTTAATAGTATTTACACTATGGTTTTATAGACGAACAAAAAATCAATAATTGTTATTAAATAATTCAAAGTAATCGGTTTATTTTCAGCACTCGTATAGAGCTGTCGAATCGTAACTCAATGTCAATGGAGCTCTTTATTTAAAATATGAATTCATTTGTGAGCGAGGTGTTCCCGAGCACTCTTATCTTGACCTGACACGCAGAGCATATTTTAATGCAGATTCTTAATGAAAATCTGTTATATTTCTGTCGCAAAATACCCACCAGTAACATACTAATGTATAAATCGCTATACTGATTTAATTCCAAGTAATTAATATATAGTTTTAAAAGATACACATTTTGTATAATGAAAATAAAAGCTCTTATGTTGAGTAAGACCGAAATCGGGTGGAAAGTGAAGTTATGCTTTCTTTTCCTTTTTACAACTCATTGGTTTCTCAATGCTAGTCTTGGGTTTTTTTGACGCCTTTCTTCTTCTCTTCCTACCTATAGTTGACTTTTAGTAGAAAGTCTTAACCTTTTGATTCAGTATCAAAGCAAAACATCATTACTTTCATCATTTCTTTTTTTTCATTATGGCCATAGAATACGGGGAAAAAGACCTGCAAGCTAGATTCGGGCCTGAGCCCGCCATGCGGAAGCCCAATATTGAAGAACGTTTCTAGAATGTATAAATATGATATTGATAATTACGGTTGCGTAATTACGATATAATTACGATTGCGAAATTCTCGTGCGTAATGGTCGTATTTTGATACCTTGTTCGAATTATTTCAATAGTACATTTTTTAGGAAATCAATTCGTATTCAGTATAAATAACTACAGGCTTACGTTCTTGTCACGTGCGCGAAAAAGGGTATATTTTTATGGAATACGTAATTCTGTTTGACTTCATACGCGATGTCCATATTTGCCGAAGACTTCACGTCCTACATGCAAAGAGCAGTGTTTGTTTCCAGTATCCGCGAAGCACGTGACAGTCAAAAAAAGGTTTTTGGTACCGCCTTTTACTACGCGATGATAAGCTCATTTTAATGTAAAAGTGCTGTAAACAATATATTACAGTAGCGTATACCTGTATATCCAATAGAAAAACATATTTATAGCTTTTCGATACCGTTAATCACTGAAATATTGCATGGAAATGATTATATTTCACACACTCATAGTTCTGCCCTAGAATTCATAAATGTATAAAAGTATAAATGTCATTAATAACCAATACTCGTGAACCAACATTTTATTCGTCACAAACGTATACCCCGGCCTGAAATCGAACCCAGGATATTTCCATCGATAGGCTGGTTCACTAGGCAATGAGGTACAGTTTGTCAATACTATCCATTATGTGAATGGAAGACAACTCGTTTAAATAAATGGTATACCAGAAATTTTCTGTAAAATTGCATTTTTTATCAACAAAAACATGTTCATAGGTTACAATTTCAATAATATATTAGAATTAGATTAATACTAAAAACAATTAAGTAGTCAAAACTATAAAACTGACATTAAAGTACGGTAGAATGGAAACACGCAGAGCCTGTAACGAAACAGGTCTTAGCAAATAGAGGGAGACATTGACTGATAGAGGAATGTTCTCGAAAACCTTTTGGCTGTTAACAGGTATATCCTTTGCATTCGGAAAAAGAAAAAAAAGCAAGGTTAATTTCATTACCTAAAGTGCAAGGTACAGCTATGTATACGCCAATGCTATTCTGATGATGCAGGAAGTACGTAAGAGATTCATTTCTTTTATATATATTTTTCAATTGATACCTAACATTTACGTTCTAGTTTGCCTGGCTCGAGACTCCAACATCATAATACATGCTTTTTTTTTATAAACGTTCACATATTCTCACACACCCGTACAAGAATTCCCCGTGTTGTGAATGAATGGACATGCACAAATATGACATCATCCATGATTCGAGAACAAATATTTATTTGTTTCATAAGTATCTGCCCTAATTGGGAATCGAATTTTTTGCTGTACAGGGGTGGCCTAGAATTTCCCCCTCCCAAAATTGCGTACAAAAATGCTGGTAGAACAGGGTGTCGTAAGAGGCAACAGTAGCCAGCCTGCTTGGTGGTAAGGCTTCGCGTAAATATTATATTATCAGTAATATTATTAAGTGATTAATATTATTACGGGTATTATTATCTTTCTGTGAAATCTGCCTGGCTAACTATCATCCTTCTGCTTGAGTCAGTCGCCTAACGATTCGTCGTGTTCCGGCTGGGGGCTTAAAAGCTAGTACTTTCTTTCTTACCTTCTTGTCATTTCCTGGTCGACAACGCATCAATGATACCTTTGGTATTGCTGAAGTCCATGGGCGATGGTGTTCACTTAAAAAAAAAAACTAGAACCCTTCGTTCGGCTAGCAAGGTCACTACCTATCGTGCTGTGGGGTCGTATATTCTGGGACTTTGGTTCGAAATACGATAATGTAACTGCGAACTCGGTCTTTAGCTGTTGAATGCAGACTGGTAGCAAAATTTTATTAAACGCTTGTTTGACTCGGAGGGCGTAAAACCGATTAACTCATTAGATAGAAATCACCATAACAACTTTCGACTTTTTGAGTCGGCTACAAGCCTTTAATCAATCCGATATGAAAAGATCAGAGTATTACAGTAGTTCATCAATGGCTTAAAATCAACTTTGGTACTCTCGGTACGTTGCAGAAAATGTGTTTCAATGAATTCCATGCCAGTACGTCCACTGAATCGATTCCAATAAGACTACAGTTCTACTTGATGTTGATGAATGCCTTTAATGACACGGATGTCTATGGTTGGCGGTGACTTACCATAAGGTGGGCTGTCTGTTTGTCGGTTGGTAATTTATAACTGGTAACTTATGTTTTTTATGTTAATAGCAGACAAACGATAGACGAGCCACCTGATGGTATGTGGTCACCGTCGCCCATGGACATCAGCAAGACCAAAGGTATCACTGATGCGTTGTCGGCCTGGATATGAGAAGAAGGTTAGAAAGCAAGTCTTGGCTTTCGAGCCCCCAGCCGGAACACGACAAGTCGATTGGCGGCTGACTCAAACAGGAGGGTGATAGCTAGCCAGGCAGACTACACGGAAAGGTAATAATACTACTAATAATATTAATGACTTAAGAATAATACTGATAATATAATCCATACGCGAAGCCCTACCACCAAGCAGGCTGACTTCTGTCGCCTCTTCCGACACCCTATTCTGCCAGCATGGGATTGGGGGGAGTACTCCAAGCCGCCCCGATAGGGTTAGTAAAGGTGGTAAGACTTATGAAAAAGCGTTAGAAATTGTGGAAACGTTCGTCCCGAAATATGTGTCCAAAATTCCTCCCACTGCTGTATTCACCAACTGCGCTTTATATAATCATCATATCCCTTAGAAGTATTTAAAGGTAACCTGGAGTAAAATCCCAACATCATAAATAAAGCAGGAAATATGAACGTCGTTCGCACATGTTTATTTACTAATAAAAGAATTTATTGTTTACAGTCATCAGAAGACAAAACGTAACAACTCGTTCAATATTTACCGAAGAGATTCATTCCATTGTGTTCTGATAGCGACTCGAACGAACACGGTTGCCGAAAAATGTATTTTGTGCTCAGGACAGAAACATTTGCAAAACTATTTTTCCTTGTAAGTTGTACTGGATTATTTTTGTACGCAATTTTGGCTTTCTATACCTTCCATACGGCGTACACAACGATGAGTCAAGTGCCGAAACCATTACAACACTCAACAATAGGTTTACGAATTCGGACCTGAAATTCACGAATGACGTAGAATTGGATGACGACCTTAAATATATTTTGCTATGGACTCAAGGCGACGATCTTGATAATACTATTCCTGAAGGTCAACAAATATTTACAGATCACAGATGTGACTACGCAAATTGCTTTATAACAACTAATAAAACATTGACTAAAAGTGATTATACAATTTTTGATGCAATAGTCTTCAATATAAGTGTGATAAAAAATTGGAAGAAACTAAATATGCCTTCAAAAAGATCGCAAAGGCAGAAATACGTATTTTATAGCTTACAACCATCTACTGATACTCCAATTTGTAACATAAAAGCGGATAATTACTTTAATTGGACTTGGACTTACAAATTAAACTCGGATATCGTAAGTCCATTCATTGAGGTAACTGATTTACAAGGGAATATTGTAGCACCAAAATTGAATGTCGATTGGTCGACAAATAAATCTTTTATAATGGAAGAAAAAATAAATATGAACACTAAACCAATACGGAAGACAATTGCATGGATTATGGACAGATGTAAAGCTAAAAAGAAAAAAATAGGATTTGTGAGAGAATTACAAGCAGAGTTCAAATTGAATCTTTTAGATTTCGATATATACGGTTGTGGAAATCTACAGTGTCCTTCAAGAGAATGTATACATGTTATAAGTAAATACTATTTTTATCTAGTGTATGAAGATAATGTTGCAGAAGATTATGTGTCAAATGAAGTACTAAAGGCGTACAGGCACGGTGCTATACCGGTGATATTGGGTGGAGCAGATTATCAAAAGTTAGTATCCTTTTAATTATGAATAGTTAGAAAATGAGTATCTTGTCCATCAAGCGCAAAAAATCGCGCACAACATCAACACAACAAAAACACATCAGCAACAGCAATATATTGATAAAAGTTCAGTCAGGTAATTCATTTGACCTGGAAACTTTCTATACTTTTAGAAATCTCTAATAGTATACGTTATTATCTTCGATTCATCCATCAATTTGAACATCTATAAAAGAACAGTCCTTTCCTGCTTTATATCACTGTGACCTGTCCGCAGTTCAGTCAATATTATGATTATCCTTTTCGATCTAATATTAAGAGTGCTTAATAAAAGTTGAGTTAATCGATGAATTATTTAGATTCCTATTATTTATTCCTTCAGGTTCCTTCCAGAAGGTTCTTACATCAAAGCCCAATTTATGTCCACTGACCACATAGCGGCAAAGGTCAGCTACATCATGAGAAATCCATATTTATACTATAGTTACTTCAACTGGAAGAAGATGTACTCCATTCACCAAACGGAGGATTTAAAGGGAATTTGTGATCTTTGCGCGAATCTCAACGATGAGACAAAGTTTGGCATTTTTAGTGCATATAAAAACTTTAGAAAGTGGTGGTATCCTGGGGCTTTATATGAAAAATGTATTCCCAAAGGTGCAGAGAATTTAGCTGAAGTCTTAGCTTATATAAATAGCTCTGTTCATTTGAAATAAAACTGTGTTCAAAATATTTTTACCCATAGTTTAGTACACAATAAAAATTATGAAATAGGTGTAAATTTATTTTATCCCTTAGGAGTTAATTCTCAATAATAAATAACTGTTTTTGTGACTTACTAGTATAATTTAACTTCGGTATCTTCTGACTACAGAAATTAAATTTTTATGTATCAAATTTTTTTTCATTGGCCTATCATACTTTTTTTATTATATATATATTTTTTATTATTTTATCTGAAAAAGATTTTTTAATTAAACTTTTAAGGTGGTACAACAGAGGATATAAATTTGTTTGATTGTGTATAATGTATGTGGCATGTATAATCATGAATGTAATTACCAGTTATTTGACTTGTGCTTTTTCTTTTTCTATTTTTGTATTTATTTTTTGTATATATTATGTATATTTTGTAAATAATTCCTTAGAAAAGATTTTTCTTTTTTTATTCTATATAATATTATTATTATCATGTAAATAGATTTAATGTTTTTTTAAGTAAAATATGCGTCATCGACAGTTATTTCACTTTTCTGTAACCAAAAAAATGTGTAATCGAAACATATCAAATATTTTTTGTAGCCAAAGGGTAAGTACTAAGTTGGCTATTCTCACCGCCAAGACATTTTAAACAATTGTTCTCGAAAGAAACGGTTGACATTTAAGGTAGCTTTTTCTTAAGAAGGTCGTTGTTGTCTGCAGGCTAAACTTATTATATTCTTATGAAAGCCTTTTGTTCTCACAAAGCGAAAGGCTTAGCTGCAAAAGCAATTTTCACGTAGCGAAACTAGGTACGCTAGGTTTAATTTAATAGAGGTTGCAAGTTTAATTTCATGAATTTGTAAAATAAAAACCAATTACAAGTAAGGATAACAGCCGGTTTTAGCCTTTTACACTATTATCTGATGATGTTTTTGCAAATAAGAAATACTTCATTTTTTTATGGAATAAATTGATGACATTACAAACAAATTTAATACTTCGCCTGACAAAAAAATAGATAAAACGATAGACGACCATCCCTTTTACTATTGTTGTTATAAGCATTTTTATTAACTTATTATATTACAAATACATGATAATATGAAAATCAGTGTAAGTAGGTGCAATAAATTGCAAAATGTTTGCAAAATGTATTATATATATATATATATTATTAGCCCCCCGAATTACGTATTTATTAATAGTTAAAAGAATTTATTAAGTAGGTGCCGTGGTTGCGAAGATTACCTTCCGCATATACACAAAGTCACAAAATTCGCACTCTCCTTTATAATATTAGTATGGATAATAAGTACTATTTTATTATGACTAAATAAATATGTTTCTTTTCAAATATCTTGCATCATAGTTGACAGTTTTTATCATTATATTCAATTGAAAAAACAATTTCAAAATCGGGTCCATATCGTAAAAATCTATAAGGATATCCCCAACAAGAGATAAAACCCCGATCAATGATAATATATTTTTGTGAAAACGTTAAAAGTAAAATTCATGGAACCATATATAACCATACATTGTATGTAGATACAGGTTGAGTCCTAGCGCACGTAATGAAGTCTTCTGATGAATATTCGAGGAGTCGTCGCCACTCGGCTCGCAAGAGGGCGCCACAGAGCTGCAATTTGAATTATGCCTGGTCAGGTCCTTTAGTATATTTCTGGGTAATGATTATATTATATAAGAATTATTCATGACGCTTTGAGCTATAAACTTAAAGAACCTAAGTTGCATATTGCAAAGTATTGACTAAGTATTGGTTTTAAGAGACGCAGAGAATAGAACTATATTCATGTATACTTGATGTCATATATGTGTATGTCCTCGCCACCCGCGACACAGGGAATCCTAATGCGGGGGTGTGAGTGTGTTAACGTTTAATAGTTTTTTATTTATTTAATAATGTCAATCATCACTATCTCCTTGGCCGACAACAGGTCTGTGATACACTTGGTATTGCGAATGAACACGAATTGAATTCATTTGTTCATAACGACGGTGCTATGAACATTACAAAACAACTATTCTTAATTGACCTTTTTAATAGTAATACATGGAGTTGATTGGCGATCTATTGGCATGGTGTAAAAATGTCGAAGATGTCCTGCCGACCATAGCGATGAACGCGCTTTTTATCGAGCTTGGAGAAGTTAGCAGTAGTTGATTATAAAATAAAGACTTATAAAGTGTTTCGTTATAGTCTCCACTTTATAATGAAACATGTGTAATATGGGGTGTAAAGGGCTCCATCCTTCTTTGAGTTCAAGTCAACCTCTCTTGCTTGTGGTGCACCTTACTGAATATCGGACGAGACCATGGCGAAGGGTTCCTCCTGTTGGAGGTCACTGGGCCCAGTTCAATCCCGACGGTACTTGCTTGGTGGTAGGGTATTATGCTCGACTAGCTAGCTCACACTCCTGAAAATCGACCATGAATTATTCCATACGTTTTTTGATCGCGGTGTCGCTTTTCCGTCGGCAACATTACAGATATGCCTTTGATGTTACTAAATATTAATTACTTACTTAATGTTACTAAGTACGACAGTGACCACCATCAGACGGCTCGTCTCGTGCTCGTTTGTCGACCAGTTACATAAAAAATATATATTTAAGAAGATTTATTTTGATCAGAAGGTCGTAGCTATATTGATAGTTAAATTTTTACTATGGCACGAGTACCCACGATACGAATTTTGTATCCAGTTGCATGGATCGTTGTGACCACGAACTACTATGGTCTATAGAACTGGATCGAATTTTAGGTGTACAATAACCCGATAACACAAACGTATGTTATGTTTTCATCTACCGTGTTATGTTTTCTATAAAAAGGTTAATGATAATGAAAGGCTGTGAAGACAGGTGACACAAGTACTCTGTTGGGATACATCTCGATTAGTTAATTATGTTTGATAAATCACATCACCTAACTTTCAGTGAGTATGGGGTGCAATGACCTCAATGCCATACTTTGTATATTATATGTTGTGATCCGATCGGAAATGACGTGGAAATGATCGGTCATGTCATGATAATACTCACTTTTCCGAATGATCAATGTCTTTTGACAATATCGATGTATCACAAATGTTTAACGATCAACAACAACGGTTGGACTTTGATGATATTGTATACAGTTATTATTAAATGAAGAAATTCGTGTACTCGCTGTAGGCTCTCGAAAAATCTATAGTAATTTAGTATTTATAGGACAAAATTGAAATCTGTACAAGCAGAACAGGCATACAGTTAATTGTGAAACAATAAATACGTGAAATAATTTGGTTGTTTCTTCATTCCACCTTCGAAATTTAAGCGTTTATTATGGAGTTCGGTGTTCGTTTTTATAATAAGGTTCCAAAGTTAAACGTGATTTATTTGTACATACTGGAACTTTCAAGTGACCTGTAATCACAAGTTATAATTAAAGAATATAATGACATATGATAACAGAACCGCAACTGATTCCTCGCAGGTTACAACTGTTATTGTCCAATGTTGATTAGAAAGATGTCCTGAAGAGTTTCATTAGTCATTTCTTTTCATTGTCAAGGCACTTTTTCGAAACGGGTGTGGAAGCAATAATGCCGTGCGTTAGGGTATCCTCGAAGTTGGGACGGGCGATTAGTTATACAATAAAGATCGTAATGAATCACATTGAGACTATATTAATTTCAAAATGAAATAGTGACACGAATAACAAACCGCGATTGAATATTCGAAGGGCCCACCTCGATATGCTAAGCAGTTCGTCCCATTTACGCTGATACCACTACCACAGATTACATACTCTGAGAGAGTTTGAAATCTATATTAAAATGTGTATGTTAATGAAACTCTAGATCATGGGTGTAGGGTAAAATGTTTTTTAGTCCAAAACTAGTTATTACAAGCCTGTGGCAGTGGCGTTAATTGAGAAAAGGTGCTTATGTATACTTGTTGTCCAGGTAATGCAATTGAAACAACGTTGAAAGGGAAATATTAAGAAATTTGACACGGTCTCTATTTTCTTTTTGGTTCTCGTGTTCGTGCCAAATTTTAATTTTAAGCTTCTAGGTCAACGAAATGAGGGTTCAGGAGTATTTTATTAGACCAGACCCAACGGTTTAAGCTGTTTGTTACATAATATAAGCGTTTTGAGGTTTATAAGCTGGAGAAAGCTCAAAAAGTTTTGTATTTTTATGTCAATAACTGAGTATCCGGGGCCACTTCATCGCAGAGTAACAACTGAAGCATCACTGACGCTTTGTGAACCAAGATCCGGTCAGTTTATGCGAAAAAAAACGTGAGTGTTCCTTTAAACTAACACAAGTGATTTTAAAATACTATTATGCTTTGTACATGAATTAAACTCATCGAATAACTGATGTTGCTTGGCGACTACACAAAGATTTGTGATCTTTACAACACAAATCTTCAAAAGCTTCCTACATACCGGCGGCAGTATCGCCTGCTCGCATATTCAACAGCGCTTTCTGATCCTACTTACTAGCTGCTTCACTATGCTAATGTGCGACCTCGATTCTTTATTACTGCATCGGCCAAATCAGTCTACAAGCCTTTTTAAGTTAAGTAGATTTGACTCGTCTACTTGACTTCTAAGGTTAGTTATAAGACATTAGCAAGTTTAGGCTATACATACATCTCTCTGTATGTTAGGTGAGGTCAAGTGAATATTCCGCCACGTTCTTCTAGTACAGACTGATAAAAGAGTTACGGAATAACATTAGAAGTTCCTAAATCAAAAAATCCTATACTGGTCAATCAATCTATGTAAACGTGTTCATTATTGAACGTTCAATGGGTGAGAGTAACGCTGTCAATGAACATTGCAATCAGACGTGATCTATTGTAGCTATATCCGACCAATAATCGGCCCTCTATGCTCTACAAAGTATAGGAGCAAATTTATACATATAATTCATATCGAACCTAATTTCGCAAAGAAATTGTGAGTGTTGTGACATCCAATTCATACCACTAGACCTGGGATGACATGTGAACAAACAAATGAAAATAAATTAAATTGGCCATATTGGGGCGGCCTAGAATACTGACCCAATCCCATGCTAGCAGAACAAGGTGTTGTAAGAGGCGACAGAAGTCAGGCTGCTGGGTAGTAGGGCTTCGCGTAAAGATTATTATCAGTAGTATTATTAAGTCATTAATATTATTACTGGTATTATTATCGTTCCGTGAAGCCTGCCTGGCTAGCTACCACCCTCCTGCTTGAGTCAGCCGCCACACGACTCGTCGTGTTCCGACTGGGGGCTCGAGAGCCAGTACTTTCATTCTTACTTTCTTCTCATTTCCTACATTAATAATAATCAGTATCATATATTATAAAGAGAAAGTGCGAATTTTGTAAGTTTGTGTATATGCGGAAAGTAAACTTCAGAACCACGGCACCTATCTGAAAAATTATTTTACCGTTTCAAAGTCACATTATTCTGGATGGACATTTATCATATACATAAACCCAAATCGTCAAACCCGAACAAAATCTGGGCGGCACTAGTATCTAATCAAAGTACTTTACTATCTTTAAATGTGACAATTTTGGTTTAATTGATATTAAAGGACTGTAGAATGTTATTAAAATCAATAACAATCCCACGAATTGAAAGATAGATTTCGAGGAGTTTAAAACACGTTGCATACTTCTCTCTTATGTCACAATGTATTTGTAACCAAAGTTTTGTTCTCGGGGTTTGTTACTGAGATCCTTACGTTTGTTATCCGTTCAGTACGACGTATAAGTTTAATACGAACCAATCATACGTAAGGAATCATTCAGGTAATCAACATTCACTTACGGTATGCCGACGCTGTCAGTAAACAGTCGGATTAATACGCTCTGATTATAACGTAGTTCGCAATTCGAAATGGGTAAACTACTCGTACAGTCGGGTTGCTCTGTACCGACACAATGCAGTGGATGTGGTAACGAACGCACACCTGATGCTTGTTAGAACCACTACCAGTGATTTCAGTAGGCCTTCGCAGAGAATTGGCAATGAATAGGAATTCAGCTGCTTGGATAACAGATTTTAAGCACAGTTTCGGCGATGTTCTCCGTTGTCTTTGTAAAAAGTATAGGAATTCTAGGCTTTATAGCAAGACAATTATCACTTTATAATAAGCATATTTTTAATATCTCCTGCGTATTTAGTTTTTTTTTTTTTTTAAATAAACTTCAAAATGTACAAACAAACAAAATAATATTTCTTTAACAATGTTTCTCTCATATGCAGTTTCAAAGTAGTATTGCACTTATCGTATTGTATCGGGTCGTAAGCACTGAATTCAATGCTGTTTAACGGGATGTTATGCCTTTGACTGTATTTGAATATTAAGTTTGATACTCAAGAGATAAGCTGAGTACATAATTTCATATCTGTAAAAATAAACTTGATCACATTTTTGGAATTCTCTTTATTGAAGAAGCCGAGAGATTGGGGTTAGGTACTAAAATTTTCGCCAAGCTAAATGACTGCTATAAAGACGACTGAGAAAGTCAGTAGTTAAAGCATTCGCAAAGCGAACCGTTTATTCAAAATGTCATATGATTGTTGTCCGTGAATGGCTGTGACGTAAGTAAGACATTAATAGTGGATAAGTGAGTATTAAGTATTATTATTATTAGTATTATTATAAGCGGGTAGCCACTGGCTGAGGGCAGCGGAGGACCGATCGTTGTGGAGATCCTTGGGGGAGGCCTATGCCCAGCAGTGGGTGTTGTCTGGCTGAGATGATAATGATGATGATGATGAAGTGAGTATTATATATTTATTTATATTTAATACAAAATTAAATTACAGGAAACAAAATATGTATGAAATTTTTGTACAAGGGTACAAATATTTTTGTATAAAATATTTATACCTATATAATAAATTATTTTTAATTAGAATTCTTTTTCAGTAGGCCCAAAGAGTGGAAACGCGATACACTGAGACAAACTTAGTGTGTACTGAATAATAATATATGCAGATAATAACATTAACGCATCTAGGAATATTAGTGCTAATACCAGTTACAATTTGAACAAGAGATTTTCTTTACAACACGTATAAACATAATGTGTCTTAATATAACTATTCGCAATTTTATATAAATAATAAAACCATTTATTTTATAGTAAATAATTTATTTAATCATCAACGATATAAAAAAATATATAATATATATGTCCAGCATCATAAAACAAAAGGCGACGTTATGACGGAAAATCAAACAACCTTAGTATCAGCAATTATAAAGTTACGGGAAGAGCGTACGTAATAACGAACAATTACTTAAATGTAAATAAATAATTATTTTAAAATATTATGACATCAGTGTGTAGTAAGTAAATAAATAGTAGGGGACATGCATCGTTTACTGTCTACCAATACGCACCTGAGCCCCCAGTTTTGAACGTTTAAACTGTATCAATTAACAGAAAAGGCTCTATTTAGTTAAATATTTTTGACTATTCTCATATAAACAACCAATTATTTTTATATGCCCGTCTCATTAGATATTGCCCTAATTACTTCGTGAAACCTTCGATTTAACATTCTTTGAACTGGTATTTTCCTTGTGAATGGGTAACGGTGACCATTCACTATCAAACAGTAAGTAATTAACTTCTTTGTTCGCTCTCCGATTATTAATAGAGGATAATAGGTATTATTTGATGTTCAGACGCTTTGATTGTTCACAACACAAGAGTGTCCCACTGTTGGGCTCGAGCCTCCTTTTATAATATGGCTATAGCCGACCATATTGGCAGGGGGTGAATTAAAAATTATACATCTTTATCCATATGCACTTTTGGGAACATTATTGTTAAAGATAAATTTTGATTATTTTTTAGCGCTAACAAGCATGGAACGTTGCCTTTGCTCTACCTTAGGAGATACACTCCCTGTCTGCCGTTCATTTTTTTCCATAAATTGCAATAAATTTGCATTTTAATTAACACGCAGTGTGTTAATTAAGCTGAATGTTAAATAATCCATCACCTAAATTACACTGGATTCCCGCACAATTATGTACAACTTTTGCATTTGCTGATTTCCTCATTATATTTTACTTCATCGAAACAAATAATAGTTAATTAGTAATAACGTAGTAGATATCACGACATGCAAATATAACTAGTATTTTTCACACTCTTCTTATCATATTAGTTGCCGACAAACAAGCAGGTGAGTTATCTAATCGTATGGTATGAACCTTATAGCGCCGCCAATGGACATTCGTAACAATAACGTCACCACGAAACTCTTGTTATGAAAACATTACATAAGTGATTCTAGAAGAAGAGACAGACTTAACGCTACAGAGTCTAGCGTCTGCTCAGAAGACCTATTTGACACTACTAAACAGAGCGATTCGACAACATTACCTTGTTACCATTGAGCAGGGTAGACAAGAAGAATAAATAAAAATAAAAAATTAAATTAAAATGTATTTATTGATTAAACAAACATAAAGCACAATAACATGACGCAAGGGCCCCTGTACTTGGTCGGTAATCCGTATTACTGGGTGCCCCGCTCATCCACCAAGCACAAAAGAATTTTAATCAAATACAGAACTAGTAACAATTAATAAAACTAAACGTAACATATGAAATATATATGTTACAGTTAAAACCAGTTTTTAGATAGAACGCGTTTTCCCTAGTTAGAAATAGTTTTCACTAAATGCCTTTGTTAAAACTAGAATTAACTAATGCTCAAAATTGAATATCAGTTAGAACTAGTTCTTACTAGACAAAACACGGTTTTCCGAAGTGAGTCTCAGTCAAAACTGTTCTCAAAGTTCATCGTATCTTATTCTAATTGATCGCGAGACGTCCCTTGATTCGGCAAGTGCGGGGGAATCCCTTTCCGAGTGCCCTAACCTAACCTAACCTAACCTAATCATTTTTTTTACGTGGGGAAACCCTCATGGGTTCCTCTAAGTCGCGGGGGCATCTGATAGGATATGTCGGACTCCTACCAGCTAAAACCCCACGGTGTTCCTCTGACCGCCCTTTGTCGGTCCCGACGGTGTTCGCTCGTGTACAGAGTCCGTCCCTGTGCGGGATGAATCTAGAGCTACTTCATCCCTCCGTCTTTGAGGTGCACGCGGGAACAGCATGCGCATCACCTTGAGAACCTAACCTAACCTAACCTAAATTCTAGTTGTAACAAAGACATTAAACGCGTTCTACCTAAAAACTGGTTTTAACTGGTTTTATATATATATATATATATATATATATATATATATATATATATTGTTGGTTTTATATATATTGTACATGCGTGAGTGTGCGTGTGAGTGAGTGAGTATGTCTGTGCTTGCGCGTGCTTGCGTATGCCCTAGAATTGATACATATGTATCATTTTCGTTATTATGTATTATCAAAATCTTTGTGGTATTTGTTCCATTTCAGTAATTCATTAGTAGCAAAAATTTGTTTATCTCATTTTTCAATTTAGTCTTGGTCAATGGATAAATATTTAATCTGCTGTTAATCGTGTTGTACATTGAAGTGGCCTGGCATGTAAATTGATTTCTCTTAAATTTAGTTTTACAGGAAGGTATTTCGCAAATTTTGGGTCTTCTGCGTTTGTCTGCCTGGTCAATGACGTAAGGTAACTTGACATGAATTCTTTGAATAGAACGTAAAACATATAGTTGTCGCATGGGAAGCAGGTTACAAGAATTATACAACTCGAAGGTAAGAAATCGCACAGGTCTGCTAAACGTTATTTTGAGAAAGGCTCGTTGAGTTCTTTCAAAGTCAATAGATGATTCTTTGCTGTCCCACCCCATACTGGGATGCAGTAGCTTAACATGGATTGTGCTAAAGAAATGTAAGTGGTTTTTAAGATCTGATAATTAGCTACCTGTCTTAGTTTTTTGAATACCCACATGAGCTTCCTAATCTTATCACTGATTGAAGTAATATGACGTTTTCAGCTAAGGCGTTGATTAATAGTAACTCCGAGGTATTTTATATGATTTTGCTCTGAAGAAGAGAACCTTATGAGTCCAACCCTTCTTATAAAAACAGAAGATAGCTTAAAGAATTAGCAGATGTGGCAGTAGTTTGACACCGGATGAACCGTACAATGTTTCTACAATGTATGTGCCGCTTCCTGCCCTCTTGGCTGAACACTGCAGACACTATGGCCTTTAATGTATTCCATAGAATCCATAGAATTTATTCGACAGTGTGATTCAGGGTAACTTTCACTGTATTGGTATACGTATGAAATATACATTTATAGAAATCTGTAAAACTTTTTAAGTCTTTATTTACAATAAAACTGTAATAACCTAACATTAAGTTTAGAATGTTATTGTTAGAGTGTAAAAACATAATTAAAAGTAAATGATAATGTTATTAACAGTTAGTTGAATGCAGCTATAATTTAATTTAAACTATAGCAGTGTACAAAAAAGCAAATGGTGGCAAAATTACAGCTCATCAATTACATGAGTTGTTGTCGAGTTACGATTTTGTGTCAGGAGATCGGTGGCTGGGGACATCATCAGTTACTTAACGATCTCCTTGGGAGCTTCGGGAGTTTTGAATATATTTAAATACACAACCTTAGACTCCATGATTCATTTAAGAAATACAATAAATAACGGATTTATAGACGACTACATAGTCCATTTGATAGTGACCCTGCCTGTCGACTGAGGGATTCCGAGTTCGATTCCCGGCCGGGGTAAATATTTATGTTACAGATATGTGTTTAGGGCTTTTGTGGTGTTATATTTGTAAACGCACATACCGCCCGCAGGGAAAACTAGTGTGACTGTGTGAACATTGATTCATAGTTTCAGTGTCGGGAAATCCGAAAAAAAAAATGGATTTTGTACGGTTTTACTTGCGTGTGTGTTATTTTGTCTGTCACACTCGATTTTATCGAACTTCAAATTTTTCGTGCCAAATATAATTTAAAATAAAAATTAAGAACATCATGACACGTACCAAAAAGCCTGTTATGAGGGACACACATGTTTTCCTAATACTCAAGGAACGTAAATTGTTTGATGCCAAAGAGAAGGCACGAAAATTGACCATACTCCTATTATTACAAAAGTACTTGCCATAAAGTTTAAAAAAATGTAGTTTTCCTTTTCTCGCTCTGAACTATAATTTACAGGAAAATCTATGTAAACGTTCTGTCTTTAGAGGAAATTTAAGAGGAAACGGAAAAGTTTCTGGAAAATATCTGGTGTTTTTTTATCTTTAAGACATTACTGAATTTTTGATTACATTGCTAAATGTAAAGGTGGGTACTATTACCGAAAATCTCGTCGAAATTCAGCAACAGGTAAAATTGCTACTTGGTAGTAGATGGTCCTTTGTATAAATATAGTTTTAGAAGGAATGTTATTATTACTTGTTGAGTGTGTGAAGTTTATACTCGAAAGACCGTTACAGACGTAATTCATTGTGAGTAAAACCTTAAATCCGGTCCTCCGACCTGTCGTTAAGATAAATCGTAACCCGTTATTAGGTTCCAGATGCTTAAATCTGCAAGGCAAAAAAATTTCCGCCTTGTATGGAGTTTCTACAGGCAATTATGTCCAATGGAATAAAATTTCGCAGTGGACTTATTAGGAATACTATTGAGAGCTTACCCACTATAAAAGGAATTGTCATAGCAACAAATAAAAAATATGTGAAAAACAACAAAAGAATTATACTGTACTATAAATCACAATCAAATAAATAAGATATTCATACAGTCGTTGAAAACTGAGAAGACGAATGGTCCCTGCATTGTGAGAGGGTAGGGTCGAATAAAAAAGTATTCAATAATAAATCTGACTCAAGACGTCGATCACAGATGGGTCCCCCAGGATTGATATCCAGTCTCCAGCCTTTAATGTGAAATTCCGGGAGAAAGAAACATTAATATTGTCTTTGAACACATTGATATTAAAATTGATTTTATATTCCCTATTCAAAACCAATTCACATTTTCTTAATGTACACGCATCATATTTGCGTAATAGTTCACGTTGGTGGTGTTCATTACATGTCTGGCCAGTAACTGGTGGTAGTTAAATTCAATAGTAAAATGTTGATTTAACACGTCAGCTCTGTGATTTGAACGTCGATTTTTGGCTCAAGGACAAAGAGTTTGAATATTATACGTATACGTTGTAAATTTCTAACAATGAGCGCTTGATATGCATGTAAGCCCAATTTGTCACGAAATTGTAACAAGTTATTCAATACAAAGAAAAAAAAGAAAAACTTAATAGTTATTAATTTATTCACCACTTACAAACAAGTGATCGTAGCGCAACTTTTGACATTTATGTCGATAATCAGGATTCCACCAGCCTCTGAACTGTTCATAACTCTTGTGAATGGAAGCGCTGTAATTGGAGTTTAGTTTGAAGCACAGTTCACACAAATTAGATCTCGATTTCGGCGCGTAGTAGTAGTGGTTTTTCCAGTCAAAAAAATATTGGTACGTTTCAGGATTTTTGATGAGATAATCGATGATAGCGCCAAGTTTTTTCAAGTCGAAGTACTGAGCATTAATGAAGGACGCAGGCGGAAGGAAACTGAAATAGAACGTTAATACATTTTGTGGTACCGCTCATAAATGTGTTCGGTCAACCTCATATGTTCCTGGTACTTATCGACAAGACATATACAACGATGGAAAAATTATGTGCCTCATTTCTTTGCAGTTAGTAAGTATGATTGATGACTTTATTGGTGAACTGGGTGAATCATTGAACCTACTCATAACAAAAATGCACATATAAGCAACAAATATTGGTAACGATTACAGCTCATTCGGGTCGCCTGCTTCAATTGCATAATATTCTGGCAAGTCTTTCTATGAAACTAACATCATACGCACCATAAGAAGTAATTTCAAGATATCATACCTTTATAGCATTTACAGGTATGAGGACAGTTGATTTACTCGTTACATTACAAGGTAAAGAACAATAGTTAGCTTATATAATACTTGTTAGTTCACTTTGAATTTAATAAAAAAAATATTTACGTATAAATATTTATCAAAGATTTTAAAGTTTGACTTTTGTTGTTCTTGAAAGTGTGTGAAGTGAAATCATACTTCTGTTCAAATCAAGATCACTGACGTAAATATTGTTGTACTCTTAACTGATATTTTCCGTTATCCACATCTGTCCGAGTGAACCGAGATGACAAAATTATTATTCTGAGATGTTTTTGAGGCACTGTCACATTGGGTTCTAAACAGATCTCCTATATCCGTAGATAACACTAACCACTTACCATCAGATCAGAACTGTAGTGTAAAGCCTGTACAATATAAATAAATATATATCCATCCATCCATCAGCCTTTGGAGGTCCACTGCTGGACATAGGCCTCCCCTAACTTGCGCCACTCTGACTTGTAATAAATATGTATATATATTTTACCTTGAATAGTCACGTCCTCCCATTACTATAGGAATGGTCAAATATGTCATAGCCTTCACAACACTATCCGTAAAGTAGTCATCAGAAATTACATCTTCCAGAACTAAATTAAAGAAATATTTCTTCTCGATTAGCTTGTAGCAATTGACTATATGATTTTGTGGGCACTTTTTATCACCGCAGGGACCATATAAGTCTACGCTGTAGTTATATCCATATAGCTCTTCTTGCAAGTTTCTTATATATTCCAGATACTTCGTCTTTAAACTACATTTGGGAACAACTAAAGCAACAGCTTTATTTTTCGTTTTAATTTTATTTTTGTGCCGATCATTATGAGTCATTTTGGCGATCCATTTCATTTGTCTCTTCGGACCGACTAAATTTCCTTGAGCATTGTAAATATTGAAGAATGGATGCACGATATCCGAATCTAACTTGTACGTCCAAGTCCAGTTAAAAAACCCTTCGAAACCGGGATTACAGACCGAATATTTAGCTGCAGATTCGAGAGAATGGAAAATGTAATTTTGGTGAGGTGATCTGGTTAAATTTAAATCTTCCGGAACCATATTGACAACGTCGTGTATGCTAAAAACTACTGCATCAAAATTTCTATGGTCTTCTTTTAAAAGATCCCTATTGTAAGTTATGTAACAATTTATGAATTTACATTTCTGATTGATAAACACGTTTTGACCTGAGATCATTTTCTGCTCTCTCGGGTAGTTAAAACTAAATTTGCTTTTTTTGAATGGCTTCCAAAACAAAATATACTTCAAATCTGTGTTAAATCTTGCCTGTTCTTGTGATAAAGTTTTTTGACTCTGATCAATCAGATAATGTGGAATTGAACATATTATTAATGTTATTGTTATCAATGACAAGTAAACACTATACCTAGCTAAAGTCTTCCTCAGCGGACTTATAAAAATCATTTCTCTTACTTTATACATGAACGCGTCAATTTCTGAGTAAATTACTTGAAGTAGTGGAAACTTTATGTTTACGGCAATGGCTTCCAAGAAACATGCAACCGTTCAATTGCGTGGAACAATTTGATTGTATCCTGTTTATTCCTTCTGTTTATTATTGACAAAGTATTGAAAGCGTAAAGAATGTGTAGATTTTACAACATTGAAATGTGTTTAATAGAAAAAGTTCATTGGCTGAAAATATTTGCATATTTGGCTTTCCATCTGAGTTTCCAGAACAGGCCATATATTTATTATTCCCGACCTAAATTGGGGATTTATCGTCAGTTAAGCACGCGTTTCATTTATTTTAACTATTTATAATTTATTTATTAATCTATCTATCTACATATTTATTATTAATCTATCTATCTATTTATTTTTATATTAATTTATTGCATTTTAATAGTCTTCCACTTCTTAGTCTACAGAAAATATGAGAGTGTCATCATGATATCAAAACCCCTAATAGTCCCACTGCTGGACTTGGGTTTCCCCTTCCAAAGTGTTGATAAAACTATAGTTCAACGCGTTGGCCAAATACAGATTAGCGGACTTCACGCACCTTTGAGAGGCATCCCACAGAACTCTTAGGTATAAAGATTTTCTCATGATGTTTCCATTCACTGAAACAAGTTATGAGTTTAGAACTCTACGCGGCGCCGCACCCTTCGACATTCCTGTCGGTCAACGTTCATCACTATCATTATCACTGCTGTAATAAGAAAAGGAATTTTCAAAGGAATTGAAATTATTTAAAAATATCAATAAAATATAGTCAAAATTTAAAAAGAAGAATACAAATATTATATCTAAAAATTATTGTCTTTATTCCACACACTGGATAGTAATATTAATTTCATAGTGACTGCGGAAGCAACTATTTTATATTGCGAACGAGATAAATTCTACGAGCAAAAACCATGTTCAAAATTAAATAAACACCAAACTGTGTTAGCATTTAGCGTTAAACACAGCTTACGTCTATTCACAATTGAAGTTTTTAGAATCTCGTATTCATAGAACAGAAACGTATGGAGGTAGTTTGGACTCAAGCCGGGTTTTCTCATAATTTATGCGTTTCATTTCGCGATATAAAGTCGCGAGTTTAACCAACTGTCGTATGAAAAACTCGTTTTCGTATCCAACGTTTAATTTATAGCAAAAATTCCTTTCCGTGCGCAATATTAACACACGTATCGTCGGATCCTGACTAAATTTTATTTCGCCATCATTGATATACGAGTAATGTTCGTTCCTTTTTTAATTGGAAAGATGTTTAATTTGATAAACACACCAAGATTTTTCACGCGTGCTTTGGGACGTACTCGTATATTGTAAATGTTTACGTATTAATTTGATTTGAAAACGTTTGTGGACCATTGTACTCAATAAAATCGATTGATTTATTAACAACGCATTGGCTACATCTTTTGATCTACAATATTCTACACACTGGATGACAATGATATCTCATCAGGACATTAGAGATGTTATGGATATTAAATTACGGATGTAGATATGGATTCGGATATGAATAATATTTTACCGGTCTTGGTTACGATTACCGATATGCGATTATTTCGGATTATCCGGTTGTATCGGATAATTTCGGTTACTGTTATTAGATGATTTACGACTTGAAAAAAAATATATAATGTATTTACACAGTTTCACTTTGTTCCTAGATTTTATGTGGTTTTATAATCACGGAAAAACAATGGCCTTAAAAATTAAATGATGAAAACTGTCCAAAATAACAACGACGCGGCTAGTGTATCGGCTCGGCCAGCGTAAACCGGTCACAACGTGTTTTATTTAGACTCTGCCTCTATTCGAAGTTATGCGAAACTTATCGGATTTGGTTACGTTTCGGATATATTTTTAATTCGAATATCTCGAGTTTCGGTTACGGTTACGGAACTCTATAACATCCCTGCTACACACATGATGTGTTAGAACGGGTTCCTTGCGATTTGAGATCAGCCGAATGATGTATGTGTTGCCTATGTAAACTAAACGAACACGTATCGACATATAAGCGGTCGAACTTTACACTTTACACTTTGGAGAATTTGTTACATGAAGTAAAGAATTTTATATGCTGTTCCGGTTGAAGTTCTGGCATATACAAATTATAGCATATATATAGCTTATTATAATTACTATTTGATACTGCTGTAGCGTGTACTGAAGATTGAAGATTTAATCTCCGATAAAAAAAGGGTTATTACCACATTTGAAATACATAGATCAAATCGGCGATATTGACGGAGCTAGTAAATATGTGGCGACACTTTTCTAATTTATTCCTACTGTGCTTAGGTCAATGATGTATATAAATGTCTTAAAAGTGCAATAATCCTTTATTTTTATCTTTACCCAGCCTACATAGGAAAGATAGTGTTTACGTGAGATTGTTATCCACAGGTTGCAAGGTGATAACATTTTGAAAGGCAACCAGCAAACGGGTCTAGTGCTTTCTTCTTGAAATCAGCACGTGATCCGACTTAAACTTACGTCCTTCTATTAATATTTATGGGCCTTGATCACGTATCATTAGGAACGGGCCACTCGTACGCTATTTACGGAGTATGCGAGTAAAAGTTCATTTATAAGTATTTCATCTTACGGTAGCATCATATTCTTATTATTTCTAAAACTCTCCAAGTTCCGAGACTCGACTGACAAATGAATTCATTCACAATAAACTGGATCATTATCGGTCTGTTTGTTGTGAATTAAGCGCAGCACAAGACGGTGCTTATTTTCTGTTGTTGCGCCTCAAATTGTCGACACTTGAGCACAGATTAACTTCGTTACCCCGCGGCAGTGTGCTCGTTTAGTGATGCGATTGTGAAGTATCGATAGATTAACTACGGTGTTTTAAATTTTGCCAGTACTAGCGAATTCTGTGATTAAGAAGGTTGCTTCAAGTAACTTCTTGTGCCGATTTGAAGGACTGTGGCTGGATACGATGATATTCAGAAATGAGATATTTTAACACAGATGGTAAATTTATTGCATCCAACATGGCTGGTTTAAACTTATATAATCAACAGTGAAATGTTCTAATGGGTTTCTTTGCGTTGTTCAAGAGTATTATTAACAAGCTATATCAATTGAGTTCGCGTAGACAATTCAGGTGACCTAGTCTAATATAACCTTATTATTTTGAGTTCGTTTTTCTACTCCTGTAATTTTCTTTTTAATTATTATTAAATTTATGGCTTATTATCATTTAATTTTAATCGACTTGTTTTCATTTAAATGTCAATAATGAAGCCATGTCAGAACTACTTTAACATTAAATTCTATTCGGATGCATTGCCGGCAAAGTGTCATCAATTAGAAGTTGTTGAAATGTATGTATTATTATTGTATGTATGTATTATTATATTATATAAATAAATAAATTAACATTTACACACTTACACCCAAGCACCAGGATTCCCTGTGTTGCGGGTGGCATGGACAAACACAAACATAACATCAGAAACACCCATGACCCGAAAACAATCATTTACCCGGGAATCGACCCCGGGATCCCTCGCTAGGCACGCAGGGTCACTACCAACGGGGCAATGGGGTCGTCATATACTGGTACATCAAAGTTTTTGATCTGTATTCTTTATACTGAAAAAGATGAATTTCCTCGCTTCATACCCGCTAAGAATATTGTATATATATTTATTTTATCGATATCGATTTCTCGTGTTAATTCCTTTCTTGAATTTCCAAGTGGTTGGCGTTCGAAGTACTGGCACTGGGCGTTCAGATACGCTCGCGTTCTGCGCTTAATGGGAATCTCAATGTCGGTCATAATTGTTTTCTTTACCTTTGTACGTAGTTTAGTGTGCTGTTTGCGAAAAATGTTGACAAAGGCGACCTATCTTGTAATGTTTTGCCCGAGTATATTCTCCAGGTTTGGCTGGCAGGTGTTCAATGTGTTCCGGATAGATTACAGCAGGCCGGACAATGAAACAGAGCAGGTGAAATATTTTTTTATAGACTGATATTTTTGGTATTATGTTTGATATAAATATGGAGTAAATATATTCGTATAGCACCAAGACATTTAGTTTTCTCTATGTTTCTGATTGTCATATTATTTTCCGGTTCATATCAGAGTTCATAATAACACTTATTTTTTATTCTATCAACAATTTACGTTGGAGAACAGTCATATGAATTAAAACAACATTTTTAATAATGAAAATAGTATTAATTTAATTTTGTCTATTATAGAAATTGTAATATATATCAAATTTCATCCTTGAGTCGAAACTTTGTGCAGCTTTTGTAAACAAGCTTCTAAAATAATTACAATAAAGTTATCAAGGAAAGCCTGAAATACCTCATAAGGCATACGTATACTACATATTGTGTCGATACTACAAAGTATATATTCATAACTTTACACTTCCACGCATTTTTTCACTTAACACTTCTTATAGGTAACCTTCTTGTATCGTGGCTTCTGTTTATCGTACCCTTGAATTGGTGACATTCACGTCCTTTTCATAAAGTGTATATCAATAAAAACAATTACTTTTGATCTAGTAATGAAAAGCGATACACAATCACAATCCAACACTAAGCGAGCACGGCAATCAATTGGTGTCTCAAACGAACACAAAGGCGTTGGAACTCAATCACAGCGAAGCGCTGAAAGAATAAAAGCATGCTTCGCAATGCTTCGGTGCGCTGTGACATTTTCAATTCCATTTAGGCAACCGCGGCCGCAGCTGGACTGTCAATGAGGTCACGATGTATTGTATGAGCGGAGCGGATTTATTACCCAATTATATTCAATGTTTCTAGGCACTCCTTTAAAAAATAACATGTTATATAACATTTTATAAAATTTTGAGATGTCCTTAATTCAGATTTCTTCATTAGATTATATGTTTCATCTGTAGATATAAATATGTAAATGGGATTGCAATGATTCAAAAATTGAAGGAAACTAGGGACATCACGTAATTGAAACCATGTTTATCTTAAAAATAGGTAGTTATTAAGCTTTATCTTCAAAAAATATTACATTTAGTAAACAGTACCCTATAACTGCAATTATGAAATTAATTTGTGATATAAAATTATATTTGTTCATAATGTTTAGCTCAATTATGTAAGTGGATCATGAAACTTACAATATTAACTATATTGTAAGTTTCACGGTTTACTTACAGAACTAGCTTGATTGATGTCTTCATTAAATCAATTATTCACAGGTAGACAGCGCTATCATGACAGCACATACAGTAGCTACTTACAATGTACGCGGAGTTGCTGTAATGCTTCGGCATTCGATAACGGATAAACTGCAGTGTGATCACCGGTAATGTTTTTTTTTACCAATGATGTTGAGAAAATGGTGGATAAGTTTTAGTTTTATTTTGGGACTTAATTTCATTTCATGGGCTTCATTCATCCTTAAGTCGAAGCCTACCCTATTCTGCTCGTGGTGCGCCTTGCTGAACAACAAGTTTGAGACCGCTTGGCTCTGTACAACTTTAATACCGATGGTACTAGTAGATGTCTGTATCGGTTTTAACCCGACTGATTAACTATTGTTTACTTCTCTTTCTTTCTTTTTTTCCTTTTTATCGCTTTTCTTTTTAGCGTCAAATTATTTTAACGGGTTGCATTTGCGATGTTGATGAGATACTTAAAAAGTTGGTACCCTGCTTGTTGATGTTGAATGTCAATTGGTTGTGTGGATCTTCAGTTGGCCCGTCTGTTCGGTTATGGCTATTGACAAAAAAAGAAAGATTTGTAATAATTGGCCCTAATCATTGACCTCTGACCCAAAACACACCAGTGGGATAGGTTTGGTAGCTATAGTATATTTAAACAATTTGTAATCAAATAACAATTCACTTTAAAAATAATTCGTTAAATGTGATAATTTATTAATATACAATAGAAAAAAACAAAAACAATTTACCATCAACTGTTATCCACCTAATTGACAATTTTCAAACATATGTTATAGCGAGGACAGTTTCACTAAAATTTTGATGATTTTCATTTGCAACTTAAAAAACAGACGAACCACTTTTTACACAAATAACACGTAATCAATTATTACCGGACTAGCTTCGATTGTTGATTAAAGTATTTTTTTACTAGCTTTTGACATATGTCCAGTTACTGTGCCGGATTTAGATGAAAAGAGGCCCTAGGCTATAAAAGCTAGGCTAGCCTAAAAGGCTATTCCAATTATGAGGTGAGTACCTTTCAATCGTCGTGGTCGTCCTTTTTTGTTTTTTTTTTTATACACGTCAGTATTTGCTATAGCGGTTCAATTCAGTGTTTTAGTGTTCACTGTTTTTATTCACGCTATTGTAACGTTGGAGTAATCACACCTTTACTCGTAGGACTAAATCACTGGTCCTATGGGCCGTTTATAGTGATTTAACACCTTATTAGCGGTGTGCGGTATTCAAAATGTGCGACGAGATGTTATCATGTTTGAGAAGCAACGTTTCCTCATGTACGTTACAATTGTAACTGATGCAAGAGCCATTTATGTGCTTTATATATTGGAAAAGGGGTTTAGATTCTAGTGAGCCTAGTTATTATGGTTTAAGAGTTTAAAATTATTAATGAATAGTTCAGAGTTCAGAGAATTATACTGGTTGGACTTAAGCCCGATTCCATCCTACTGAATAACGGATCGTTTTATTTTTATATGAACTTACTTTTTCTGACTTATGTATGATGAGCGATAGTTAAAAGGATGCAAAAACAGCTGAGATTATCTTATAATAAGCTGGAAGGAATATAATATAGGATATATATTTTCAACGATGGGACGACGAGTGAAGACTTGTTACTGATGGTATGTAGTCAAATCACTGACGCGTCCGGCAAGAAGAAATTGGGAACCCAGTAATAAAATTAATTGCTTTTACTATTAAATTAATAATAATGTTCACCTGTTTCCTTTGGTAACAGTTACTAAACATTTTGGGAAAACAGCATTAATATGAAGGTTCACTTACATAAAGATGCCTCCGGTCGGTAAAGTTAAGAAATGCCAGAGTTAACTGTAGTTTTATCTAAAAAATTATGGTAGTCGAATCCTCACTGGATCAGTACGTCAAACATAGAAGACATTCAGGTGTCTCTTGCATTAATCTATACTAATATTATGAAAAGGTTTGTTTTTAATTGATAAACTAAAAACCTGCTCGTTCAATTTAAAAAATTCTTTCACTTCTCAAAAGCTTCGTTATCAGCGAGTAACATGGGGTATATTTTATTTCATAAAACTAGAGTTTTCCACAAAGTTAGTTAGTTAATAATTGGTCCGCTTCGTGAATAAAATAATTATATTCACGAACAATAACTTCACCATATATATGTAGTTGTTACTTGCAAATCAGGTGTTTTTTGTGTCTACTCCAAATACTTCTTTGTGAATTTCCCTATCAAATGGTAAAATCGCATGAACATTACTACAGTTTTTTTTTATGATTATCCCGTTCAGACCAGAGATTTTGTTTTATATGTAGTGATGTTTCTCTTAACCTTATAACATATTAACTTTTAGTATACTGTACCTTAAGATCAGAGTAGGGGAATAAGATTATTCGCTGGAATCTCATTCGCTTCGAGTAATAGAAATCTGCATTCAGCTATCATGATACGAAATGGAATGGAGCTTATACATGCCAATGAGTTTTTATACCATAAATACTATTATGCTTTTATTTAAGTATAATCAATGACTTCATAATAAAAATTTATATCCCAATTGTTGACTCATAATGACTTCAAATAGAAACGATCGCCCACGCGGGGGTATTAGGTTCGAACTCGAATTGTCGTTGAAGGCGTGCTGTTGGAAGTTACATATGTTGGACACTGAATAATGACGAATGATTTATTACGGAGGGCATCTCCGCTTACCATTAGTAGGAATTGAAGCGGTAGCTTATAACAAGTAAAAAAATTTCCAAGAGTTGGGTTGGCCATTAACTGATCCACCGGTCAGCGTGATGATGTATGCTTGTATGGTTCTTTTCATCAATTATTAATAGTGTATCCTGCAGTGGACTGCTAATGGCTTAAAGCCAGCCATTGAATTATTATTTACCGGTTGCACTATGTCGCAAAATGTTAGAGCTAAGCGAGTTAGTCTCTAAGTGAGTTGTTCGAGCAATAAGCGGTTTGCGTCGTGCATTGCGCTGTCAATGGAACATACATAACTCACTTTGCGTTTCGGTGCGGCACTGTACGGTCGGCAGAAATGTTTGTCTTTGTTATAATACAATAAGTTCATGAGAATCCTAGCTATAATGTTCATAGTTTTGTTACATAAACTAGTCTTATTATTATTATGTTACTGCTCAGTGAACTCCGTCGTAAAATTGTAATTTAAATAACTGGTATGACATAAATTCTTAGACGAGAATGGATGTTTATTTTCTTGATTTATAATTGGATTGCAATAAAAAATATATTTTAGTTTTTAAAATAAGTATATGTATAAAAAACAATTACACCAAGATTGAAAACTAGAAATATTTGTAGAAGGGAGCTAATAATTACGTTTCCATGTTTTTCCCAGCAGACCTGCTATAGGAAACAAGAAAAGGCATATCTACGAGCTTTAAGGAAAATAAATCTCGGCATCACTGAAGCACGTGTGGTAACTAATAGACTCTCGCATGAGAAGCTCGTTACTTGTGCTAAACAAATAAAAGCTTTTACACTATAACTCAATCCTTATTATTCTGCAACCATCTTCCTTAATGGGATCACTGATCACTGTCCCTGAGTAGAATGATGATGATGGATCTTTATATTGTAATTGTTTGCGCCAGAAGTGGTCGGGGCGCGTGTTGCTTTTTACTTGCTACAGGCGTTCAAATAACGTCGGTAGTTTAGAGACTTATAATATTACCCACGAATTTAAGATATAGAATCGAAGTTTCCAGTGAGGTGTACGGACATTAACTTTTTACGCTCCCATGTAATATACAAGAAATCAGTTGTTAAATCAAGAAAATAAACCAAGTTGGCACTACTTCCTGTTTGATTTGAGCATCAAAAGGCTCCAGTGTACAAGTATTGTACAATAATATTTAAGGAACCTGAACAAAAAACAGCAAAATATCATAGTTATTACTGGAACTTCCACAGACGGTAATGTAATTCCATGTTCCGGTAAGACGGTACATTCGGGTAAGACTAAATAAAGTGGGAGAATAACACAAACAGAGATCCAATTTATTATGTTTAGTCAGTATCTAAATTTAAATATTCTATATCAAAGTTATGTTTTAAAAGTATTCGTCATGTAATTTTATTACTCGTACATCTATTTCTTTTAGATCTCATGATTCATGGTTTTATTCGTTTTCTCATAAGAAATAAGGTATTTAACACGGCATATCTGACTCTCCTCGAATCGATGATACGCGCGTTTAAACGCTCCAGTTATTGCTTGCAAACATTACGACTGTTGTTGTCGTTCTTTCTAGACCCATTATTATTTGTCTTATTATTATTATAACAATGTGATACGTCGATGTTACTTATATGCGATTAAATCATACGATGATATCCGATAAGAAATATGCCGACGTTCCTCTGACATAACGTTGGTAGGTTTGACATTATTCTGACATAAATTGGTATCGTCATTTGAAATTTCTTTAATAATATTATCGTCTGCTTTCATTGCCAGACTTTAGCAGCCGAGTTATACGAGCGGTTTGCATCACGCGCTATTGAATATGATTCATTTTGCGGTTTGTTGCATTTTGTCTACATAAAAGCTTCTATAAAAATTTCTTTCATATTTTCTATTAATGAAATTTACCGATTACCAATATTTCTGTCCTTTATATAAGACTGTTATGCGTACTGTACGACATATCAAAACACTCCATTGAGACGCCAACCCATGACGAAATTATTGATTTTTTTCAAGGAATTTTTAACGTAACACAACTTATTTTTTATTATGGAAATATTTCATTTCATATGTACTTGTACTTATATTTGTAGGAATGAAGTAACTACTTATAAAATTATTCAACATATAGTTTTATAAACCAACTACAAATTAAAAATATATAATGACTATACATATATAAATTATAAACCTACTGACCACCTAATGGTAAGTGACCGACGCGTTGCCGCCCAAAAGGAAAGCGGGGACCTCGGTTTCACGGGCTTACCAACGCTCCATCAGAAACACATTTAAACCTCAGAAAAGGTTTATAGTGGAATATTATAATTAAAGATTTATAGTGGGCAGTGATGCATGGCAATGAAGCTTTTGTATATGTTAGATAAGCTATCAACACCACCGAAGTACGAGTACCGTCAGAATTGTACTGGATGGTTCAGAACCAGCGACCTCTAATGAGAACGAACGTCCGCCATGGCCTCGTCCATTATTCAGCAGGGTACACAAGCAGGGGCGGCTGGCTTCGACTCTAGCAGACGTGGAGGCCCTTATACCCCTGGTAAAGTAGATAAAAGAAACTTTAATATCATGATTTAGGTTATGGCAGCGACAACTATTACCGTATAGTTAAATATCGCCATATTACAGTATTTTTTTATTACTATATGCTCTATAACACCAGATTTACTCGAATTCGAAAGAAAATTGTTCAGAAATGTACTCACTCACACTAATTTTAAGATACAAAATGATTGGTAATATCTTTTTTACAGGTTCTGCCTTGATTGAAAAAAACATATATAAACAAATAACAACCCTTATTTCCCATTAACGAGATAGTTAAAGTAATTCATTCATCAAATACATGACTTTAAATCAACGAACTAAGACAAAAAGTACAATGGAGCAAACATGATATTCAGAAAGAGCCTCATAAAATTTTATAACAGTTGTTTTAGGTGCAGATGCTTTTTCTGAACCCGAAACTCGTCGCTTGGCAGGTGATATACCAAATTATCTATTTACGAAGAGACAAAATTATTTGTATGTATAATAAATTAATTTTAGCTTTTTAATTCTTCCACAGAAATTGGTGACGCCAGTGAAACCAGTGGAAATTTAAGGTCCATTGAATGACTTTTGACAACATTATATCTTGAATGGGTTGATCATATTTTAACCAGTTATAGTTTATTGTTATTAACAATTTCATTAAAGATGAAATATCCTTAGTAAGCTTGTTTTAGTATTTCTCAGTAGCATACACATACATTTCATAAGCTCTTAGGTGAAAATATACAATTAAAAGCAAATCCAACTTTTTAGATTAACAATAATAATTGTGAATTGTAATTGTTATATTAACAATAATATTGTGCAATTGATTTAACATTAATTTGATGTGTATTTATTACATGTAATCATCAATCATCAATTAAAAAAGGACTCTATTCATCCTTGTATTCCAATCAAACTATTATGTTTGTGGTGTACCCTGCTAAAAGATAGATGAGGTAACGACACCGGGCGACGTTCTACTGCATTATCCTGAGGGTATTCGTACATGGTTATAGGATTAATTACCTACCTTTCGTCTAGAATTAATTGTGCAATGCAACAATTAGTTAATTAAAAAAACTCCGGCTTCTTTGGTAGGTAACACGTCGGTTACCATTAATGTAACCGACCATAGAATAAAGACCATAAAATAAATGAAAAATAAAAATAGATGGCCGTGACTACTCACTATTAGGCCTTTCCTTTTCTTTGTCAGTTATTATTTTACAAAATGCAAATTTAACGAACACATTACATTACGGTAATAACTTCTTATATATAATGTTTAAAAAGGACGTATACATTATTTTGAACACAATATTTCACAACTTAGTTTGCATATCGAACACATAACAAAGCTCACAGTGCAGCCGATAGTTTGATAATGCCGTAAATGTTATGCGGTAACATGTTAAAAACATGTTAAAACATGTTGTTAGTCTGTAGGAAGAATTAGAGCGCACTAGATAGTTCACTTCGGTGCATGTTGTATCGAAAAAATTTAAAACTATAAATAATTTCTGATATTTTAAATATATTAAGGATTTATACTTTTATTTATTTATTTATTTATACTAATTTATTTATACTAAGGTTAGTTTACTAGTGTACTAATTAAACGACAAATATTTTTACATTTTATATTTCATTAGTAAATCTTTGCTTCTGCTTTGCGTCAAAAACCTACGCCTTATGTTTACAAAGAAGTAATTACAGGAAGTAATCAAAATGTTATTCATGGCCAGCTTTATAGTTTTCAGAGGTACGTGAAGTCTGCCAATCTATACGTAACCAGCGTGGCGGCCTTAACGCCCCATTTTGAGTTGAAACGCTAGCCCAGCATTGGAATAATTACGGGTTTTAACAATGATAACTCTCTTTCTCTTTTCTCTTTCAGAACTACCATTTCTAATTTTACTTCCCTTTCGGTGGGAATGGATATATGTGCCGTAATTAAAACATTCTACATATTTAGTTACAACGCAAGTTACAAATATGACAACAATAAGTATAATTTAACTATGTTTTCTGGTTTCCGCGGTATGCTGATCTAAATAGACAGAGAGTTAGATAAAAATTCTGTGGCCTATACAGGTCACAGAACGATTATAGAACGATAACAAAGCCTTCTCGCATTCAAACATAAACATTAACGTTTACACACACCCCCGCACTAAGTTTCTCTGTGCTGCGGGTGACATGGACATACACAAATGTGACATCACAAACACCCATGACCCGAGAACAAATATTTATCTGTCACATAAGTGTCTGCCTCGGCCTGGAATCGAACCTGAGACCCTTTGCTCGGCAGGCAGGGTCACTACCACCTGGACTACGGCGTCGCAAAATTTTCTAAATACATTTTATGAACAATTTTACTTCCGTTCCTTTTTTAATATTAGTATAGATTAACCTACACAACCATCAATGTCTTAATGCATGTTCTGAACTACAAACTGAGTTGCGAGAACGTGAGACACAGTAGAGCATGTTATAACATGTTTACCGATGCGGCGAAACTTTTTCAGGAAGAGGAGGGCGGAAGTTCAGCCGCGGGCTACACGGTACTGGACACGTCCGGTTGAAGCATATTGTTCTTTACACGACGTAGAGAGGATATATTTATGCTTTTAGCAAAATAAAAGTATGATATATCTGCAGCCTAACAAAGTTTTGTTATAGGCCGATGGAGTTGTAGAACAATCGTCCAGAGTGTGGCGTGTGACATTCGATCCCGGATTTATATTCGTATGGAATAATTATATACAACTTCTAATGTGTATGTATTACGTGGTAGAAATGTTAGTACTGTTTTAGAATTTTATTGTTTTTATTTGATTGCTTATAAATTATTTACAAGTGTACCCTTATTCTTAACTGAAGTAATCCACTTGTCAAAACTATTACTATAGCTGATATTATTCTAACCATGTCCAAAAGATACCTCATTATCTACTTAATTATCAGTATAACGGATGTGAACGCTGTGATTATGAGCAAAAAATGTTCTCTTTGGGAGTTTCTTGTCAGAGCTTCTCCTGGAACCACTCATGGTAGTGACTTGCTGAAATGATGACATAATTTCAAAAAATTATTATTAAATTTGTAACTCGATGACCAAAATATTTAACTTTTCGTTCGGTAACACGTCGGTGATGCTTTTGGTGAACCTAAAGGCGACGGGCGACGGTGACCACTTACGATTAGATGGTACGTCTGCTCGTTTGTCGATTAGTTACATAAAAAAAAACTTTTGTTATTCACGGAAATATTCACGGAATACACTCCAAAGTCCAAAAATCTATATAGGGTTTAGTCTATCTACTAATCTGTTATGATATTCACAAGACTCGTGTACGTTTATAACCATTAATGTAGTAAATGCTTCGAAGGAAACATGTGTCTCGGGCAACATGGACAGCGATACTTCCGTAGACGCGCCGCATACGGCGCTCGCCCGTATCGCGGTTCCGGCTTCGTATTTATGACTTACGCCATTAAAATGTATTTAGAAACGTTTATTACCCACTTGCCGGCCTTTTTGTAAGCTTAGATGACAGACAATTGCCATGTTAATATGTTCATTGATACTCAATAAAAATGTGTGACATTTAAAACTTGAAACAAAGAAAATGTAATCAAATTTTTGCTAAATTTAATGGCCAATTATAAGCGAAATATTTCCTTTTTTTTATATCAAATTCAGTTTTTTACTATATTTATTTTGGAGATATAATTATACATATTAATAATAAATTCTAACTGATTGATTTCTGTACATGAATGATATACGAGAAAAAATATTATTAGGGGCCTTTATTAACGCAATAGCACCCAAAACAATAGTTGTTAGAATTTTTGTCTGTTTGTCTGTGCGTTTGTTCCCGCTAATCCCAGAAACGGCTTAACCGATTTCGTTCTGGTTTTCACTAATGTATTGCAGTAAGCATCACTTAATACTTAAAGTTTATTTCATTGCAATCCGTCCATAAATAAAAAAGTTAAGAATTAATATATGTATTTGTAATTCACAGAACGAGAAAAACCCAGAGAAATGCAGATGCTATCTTTAAGCGTAAGGTAGTTTTTCCGAAGCAAAGCGAGGGTATTTGCTAGTTTTTTTATGTAAGACTATCAAATTTGCATGTAAGTCAGAACGTGTGTACCATCTGCAGAGAGGGCTAAGTTTGAATCCTGCACTTTTAACTAAGAAACAAAACCATCCTAACGGAAGGCATCGCATGTGTCCTTTCGTCGTGTTCATACCGCCGGTAAGGACACCACGCTTTTCATTGTCATTAATTATACTTTAAGCTAAGGACTGAAACAGCTTGCTCGCATCGTTGTTACTATTCACTAATGATATGAGTGTCTCCTAAAAAACACTGCGTAAACTTTTAATAGGTTAGTGCACTTACTGTCCTACTATATAGCCGATTAATATTAGCTAGATTCTTGTTTAATATTTATTTATCTAAAAAAAATTATAAAATGTTATTCGTATTCAGAATAAGGATCATTGCATCTGAATAGATTCTTACCGCAGTTTTGACTATCTCGTTCGCCAAGCGGTTATTTAATAGGGAGGGCTGGTTTGGATGTTTTGCTATCGTTAATACCTTAATAGGCGTGTTCAAGCAATCGTGTCTAACGAGAAAGATAAGGACACAGAACTTGTAAAACTCGATTATTCCGGATTATTATTTTGAAACCTCATCGTATGCGTCAAATAGTAAATTCTTAAGTACCCATGTCATTATCATTATAATCCATTACTGTCAGATCTTTTGTAAGAGAACTCTCAACTACGTGGGTAAATTTGATGTCCTCCTTTGTTGATTAATTTTGAATACATATGAATACGTATTTTATACGTATGAAAGAAGTGTATGCAGGGTTCATACCTAGTGTCTCTTCCCCATTCCGTGTGGAAGACAAAACACTAGGCAACTGTAGTTCTTACTGCCCTTCGATATTATATCACCGACCTTTAAGAAATATGTTGATAAAGGATGTTTCGGGATGTAAGAGGCTCCAATTATCCGAGCTGCTAACCCAAACTCTCCTCAGACTATCTGATAATAAGTGGTCACAGCGGTCCATGGATTTCTATAACATTAAAAGCATATCACGGACATGATGTCGGCCTAAATCATAATGGACCCACTTATCACTGGCTATTGTTATAGTTTAGGTGTACGGAGTAAACATGAATAATTTAAAGAGCGAGTAACAGTTTCTTACTATTTGTAAATATTGAAAAATACCTAGACTTAGCGATACCATTGAGTTAAAGTTATATATAAAACTTAATTTGCTACGTTTTGTGTACGGCGGTCATTATTTGGTAACTCATAGAATAAATAAGTACTTGTAGTATTCATAGTACTAGGTACAAACAGCAACGAGCTACAGCGTAGCTATTGGTACGGCGTAGCCAGAGATAGTTCCGCAGGAAACCGGGTTCGCTCTATCTCGTCTTCCTGCTACATGTTTTACGACCAATCTACAGTGATTCTGCGCTTGCGTTAGTTGCGATTATGCTATACTAGAAATGGTATACTTTTTAATCCTTACATGAAATGGATGGTCATTATTGGATATAAAATTAACACTAATGATTAATATTGCAAAGTTTGTAATGTCTCGATTCATAAAATAAACCTTATCACTTTACGACAAGAAACTGCAGATGATATGGTGTGTTTGAGTATCTTATTTTTACTATTGTACTTATCATTACATTATAATTAGGAAGAGGGGAGTAGAAAAAAATAAGTAAGAGGTTTGACCTATATTTGGGTCCGAGCCAACCTATCGTGCTCATGGTTTTTAGCAGAACAACGGAAGATGCTACGGCCAATGGTCCCTTTAGTTGAAAGTCGCTGAACTCTGTACCATCCGATGGTGCAAGGTGGTAGGATTTTATACCTACCGAGCTACCTACCACCTTCCTAGAATCAACTTGAAATTTTTTACGTGTTTCAGTACAGGTATTTCAGGTATATCCAATATTAAACAGTTCGTGTATTTACTATATTTTGGTGAGAGGTTACCGCGATTGACTCTCTAACATTTTTCATGTTCTTGTGGCATCATTTAATCCAGAAGGAAGGGGGTAGCTAGGTAAGCAAAAAACACACACAGGTACCGTCGGCATAAAAAATTAGTTGTACAAGTCTCAATCACTTCTAACAACCTCGTCCGTTGTTCAGCAGAGTGCGCCGCGAGTAGATCAAATTAGTTTAAGACTTTAAGATTGAAGGAGCTCCATACATTGTAAAATCAATTAGTAGTATTTTGTCAATTTCGGTAGATCACACAAGTACTTAAGAGCTCCAAGAAATGTGGTGGTTGTTAACACAAAACTGCTTCTGACAAATCAGTAATCCACCTTTTAGCAACCGATTCTCCGATGTTTTAAATAATGTATGGGATCCCTATGATAAATTTATATAATGCAGTCGTATTGATTATGGTTTTCTTCGACTTAAAAACTTAAGCAATACTAAATAGTTCATTAAAAAGTTTTTTTGTTTTCGGAAATAACCCGAAATATAATATAGCCCGAGACCGACGTCTTATTCCTTTTAAGATCATCAACGTATGTGACTATTAATTCATCATAATAATAATTATAATTATTTTTATTTATTTATCTATATATAATTACAGGTCAGCTGATAAGTAAATCACTGTGATGAAAACCAGAGTTAACACAAGGTTACTTAAACACTATCTTTTATATTAATTTATCAAAGCGTCTATATCGAATGTGATGCGAAAGTTTGTAAAAATTATAGGACGCCAGAAAAAGTGAGAATACAATTAAAACATGAACAAGTTGTCATAATTTATTTCCGCAAATGTTTTAAATACAACACACCAACTATGTCTACAACATTAAATTCCGTAGGTACATTACAGTTAATTACATTTTTTGTATTATATTTAAGTTGCTACAGCATAATTAGTGCTTAATTATGTATAATATTATTACATTATTATTACAATATTATTACAATATTATTATTATATTATTGTATTACTTGTTATTTATTTATTACATTTCGAATAACTTCAAATGTGTTTAACGCCTATTTCCGGAGTTTTGATACAAACAACATTTTATCCACAATAGAAATCTTGTATATATTTATGAGACTTCTAATTACATTTTCTAGTCTACTTATCTATTCATAAGCCCTTTTGTTTACATTATTATAATTTTATTATAAATATAATCGAATTTAATTATTAATAACAATTTTAAAAGCATTTGATTATTATATTTAATTTGTTTGATGTGCTTTATGTTCAATCAAGTGTTAATTTATTTGTATAATGAGTAACTTATGTTTTACAATATTTAGAACAAAAGCAAGAATAGGTTTAACACGAGATCTTATCAATTAATTGGCTGAAACACATTAAAGTGTGGACGAATGACATTTATTCAATTAATTGAATGTAATTATGTACATTTATTTACAGCTAATACTACGACACTAAATCTATTCGTTACAGGTATACATAATCTTAGCGAAGATTTATTAGGTAACCATTCTTATTAAGTAAGTTAGTTTTTATTAAAGTTATCAGGAAGATATTGTCTACACAATTGACGGTTTATCAACAATAACAAAAGCGACATCTATATCAGAAAAATAGCATTTAAAATACATTTTGCAGCGACTACTCAAACCTTTATCTCATTATATCTATATTTTTTTCCGTAATTATTAATTCAAATAATCATTAAGTTGGCCGAAATTTCAAATAATCAGGTTTCATTGATTACATTGGAAATAATTGTATTAATTTATTAAAAGTCAAATCATTAGCGGAAATCGATTTGAAATGGAGGCAGTAAATACTCATACATATAAGAAAAGTACATTAAATACCTATAAGTTAACTCGAATCTTTTAACCAATGACGTACTTACATAATAAGTGAATTTATAATAATTGAATTGCACAAAAATTCGAATAAAAATATTTATTGGAATGTTTTTATTAAATAATCTTATATATCGTAATTTAAACATTAATTTGGTGAGAGCATAGCCAAATCTTCTGTACTCCTGTATCGCATGCTATGTTCCCTTGGCCATTGAGTAGCTGAAAAAGTTCAAATATAATGATTTAAACCAAAACAATAAAGATTATATTATTCTTACACAATAGCTTAATAAACATCATTTGAGTTATATGTGCGCTCAAAAGTAAATTTGCTCATTAAGTACGTTCTTGTTCGTTTGTGATTGGTTTAATTGATTGTTTTTTTTTTAGGTGTACAGTAAAGTGTTTTGTGAAGTATTAAGGTGTTGGTAGATACCGTTGGTAGGAAAATTTTATGAGCATTGCTGTTCAGAGGAAACTTTTGACCATTGGTTGTCATATTTTGACACTTGATTGAGTTTCTACCGCAGTTAAAGTACGCTTAGTATTCATTTATGAAGATAAATCGGTGCTCTGGAGTCGGCAGCCAAGTAGGTTTAAAGCCATTGCTTTTTGCTAGAAACATTCAATAAATATGCATTGTAAACTGAGAATTCTTGTAGCATTAAGTCCGCATTTGTTTCATTATGTTATTGGTTCTTGAGAAATAAATAAAATAATTGAGTAAATACAGCGTTTTTTATCATTCTTATTAGTTGGTGTATTTGCTCTCATACATAAACAATATCCTTTACATATTATTAAATAAGTGTTTTTAATAAATATTTTCTAATTTGGATTATAATTTACTACTACAACTAAATATTTGCTTTTTTTGATAAATAAAGTAAGAGGAGATAAAGAAGCGGAATAAAGAAGACACGGTATAACTAGTTACTAGATATGATTTACACACATTTTTGCAGGCCAAATAAACTCAAACACTAAGGCAGACATTAAATTGCAACGAACAAGCGAAAAGATTAAATCAAAAGCTAGGTGACATGCAGTAATCCAACTATACCTATTTTTGTGACATATACGAGTAGTGTTATGACTCTTTCGTTTGCATGCAACGCTTTTTTTCGAACGTGCCTTGCGGGAATAACGTGCTGAAACATTCAATAGGTATTATTAAAGTAAATTTTCTACTGGTTCGTTAAAATATGGATTTATGAGTCGTCATATCTACAGGCAAAACCTGAAGTTGATCTTCGAATTCAGAAATTTAATAATAAAAGAACTGCGGTGGGCTTAAATTCGACTTCGTTGGACTTTAAATCTTTTTACATTTAAAAAATAATAATATCAGTTTAAAATACCACAGTCCATTTGTGAATCATATATACACGAATGAGATTATTATATATATTATTATATTATTTTCATGATTACTACCGACATTTCGAAAATCTACTTTAAATGCTAACACAACATAGCACGTTGTAGCAACAGAGTGTTTTACCACTGTGTTGTGATTATGATGTGTTTGAGTTTGTCTACACGTTTGACGTGTACAACACATCAAAAGAGGTTGTACAAAAAGTGTATTCAGTTTATACGACACTTTTTACAGAAATCCGCATATGCAGTTTTAAGGATAAAGTTGTGGAACGTCTTAAGACAATCTTCATGTATACAACATCGATTGAAAAGTACTACAATATAAGCACACTCCTGGTATGAACACTGTCATGATAACATCATGCGTCGCATTCGGAAAATAAGTAATCATGACGGATTTATGTTCGTACTCGCTGTGGAAGATATTAAAATAAATTATAATATTATCACAATGATACTATTCAATACGAGTCTAGTCTATGTTACATTTGTCTACCCTGTCTTTTTTCTGCTCTGTTAAGCCGTACGGACCGTATGCGGCATTATATCAAGGACCAGTTTTTCACCAGTTACAGCTTAAATACACATACATGATGTCCACATGGTACAACCTTAAAATCATCATCTAGATCTTTGATAGTTTACAAGGTAATACTGTAATATTTTTTAGACAAATCGAAATATTTCTTCCTAAATGTAGGCGTGTAAAAATGTAAGTATATAATAATCAGTACAAGTTATATACCATTTAAATGTTAACGTAACATTACGAACTTGCTATTACGTAACACTTAGGATTGTTGACCGATTGTTTAGTAAAAGCTATATCTATAATAATTATATTATACTAAATTACTTATCGACAGCTTCAGAAATTTAGGTTTAATCCAATGTCCTCTGTAAGATGTACATATGTGCAGTGCGAAGTAATAACAAGAATATTAGTAAAATTTCATGCATAACAGATGCAATAAAATTTCTAGAGAAATAGAGTATAGAAGAAATGAAGTTAACTTTTTAAAAAATAATTATAACTCAGAAATATACCTGTGTAATGCATATTGCGATACATGTCCGGACAGTTGCTTGATACCTGTAAAGAAATATATTCAAAATTACATATAATTCATTTATTTATTTTTTTAAAACAGGATGTAAGTTTAATTTTCCCCCTAGGTATGTAAATAAATCTAAAAATGAAATTATCATCCAGTTCTCCTATGTATCGTGTGGCCCCTAAAGGTACGGGCCTATGCGTGGAGAGTTCCGAACTCGAGGGAATCCTCCTTTCCTGGGCAGTTGCTCGTGGGTACAAAGGCTCTCTGGTAACATAGCCGAGCGCGGGGAAGCGTACAAAGTAGTGAACGTTGCCTAATAACACGTATTACAACACGTAGGATATGGAACTAGGTAGTATATAGGATATAAAACGTAGGTCAACGATCTTCGACAGCATAGACCTGACCGTCTATTGTCCACAAAGACGCTGGTTTTGTAAAGTCTGCCCATAGCAGGGGCATTATAGATTGCTTTGTCTCAACTATGGATCTATTTAAATCTAAAATTGTCGCAAGCCCCACAGTCTAAAAAGTCTTTTTCGAAGTTCAATTCTAAGTGATGCAGTGGTTCTATGATTCAACTAGGATTTTCTATTCCTATGGAATGCAGTGGCTACTAAACTGTTTGAATATTAATTAAAATGCCAAATTGTTAACTCCCTGCTAACAAAAGTTCCTGCTAATAATTTTTCTTAATTATGACGGATAAACTAAATTCCATAAATATTATTTTGCACAATCAAAATCAAACAACAATACAAAGATATGCTTTAACTGCTAAAAGGTCTAAAGGAAAATGTAAACTTTTCGCTCGTTATCGTCTTATAACAAGTTGAAACGAGCAAACACTTCGCTTTAGAACTAAGCGCCATTATTGTGCTTATTTACAGAGCTTAGTTCAAGCCATTTATTGCAGCGATAAGACGAGCGGTTTTGAGAAACTACTCCAACGCTAGAGTTCTTGTAATGTAGCGGTTAACTTTACCTCGGATAGTAATTTAATAAGTGGCATTATTTGATTTTATCTTTTCAGTAGCGATAAATGTTTAAAATCGGTTATTCTGTTTAGTACTGCTAAAGTTAAGAACTTGGGATTTTTATATAGAGTTTCCTGTGTACGGTTGGGTAAGTTTATTTTTTTTTATTTTATTATGACTTTTGGAGGTACGGAGGTATGGACAGTTTTCAATCAAATTTTTTTTTTTTAATTAAATTTATTAAAAGTTAAATTAAATTAATGGTACATATAAACAATAGATTTTGTCCTTTATAACGCCCCTTTATGGCAAACGTCCGTGATTGCGCCACCAAACCAAATTCCAACTTTTATCGTCCAGTACAAAGCGGGTGACCCATATGATCGTATCGAGTTTTTTCGTATATAACCGGGCTCTTGAATAACTTTGGTTTTATATCTGGCCTTGTGTATGCTAATGTATATTTATGTGTGTCAAGAAAATTTTATCATACGATATGTCTGGAACGAATCAATCAATATTTTTAGAGGTTGTGCTTCGGTTTCAGTTCGTCATTTATCGTTGTGACTATTTACAACTTATTAAAATTACCTTTCTATGTCCTAGTAAAAAGACTTGAAGAAACATAATTGTAGCTAATTCACCGCATTCAGAGCAGTAAATCGTCACCGAACCTCGCTAAGCCTCGTACTAGAGTCGAGGCATAAAATATAATTTACTTAGAACGCCGTCTCTATTAATTAATTTAATACGGCGCTGCGGTTTATGGTGTCTATTGGAGTAGAAATGCAGGATGACGTGCAGTTGCGTTGTCTATGTTATCAAAATATTAAAGGTTATATTTGGATATTTATAAATTGTTTAAGTCCACTAGGTCCGCCTCGAGTTCGTACGGATTCAAGCTTAATTATGTAAATATTGAGCATTAACATTTTAGCTTAGTTTTATAAATATTTAGACTTTTGTATTATTTTATATCCTTAGGTAACTTGTCTTATTTATCTATACTTAGATATTTTTTAAAAACGTGGAAATTGACACATGGAAATCAAGTAACCATAAGCTTCAAGGTATTTTTAATAATCTTTATGTTGACTGTAAATTATTTGATACTTGATATTAAGAGACAACCCTAAATGTAGCTCATCTCCTCGTAAAATTAAGACGTGCATTATTCGTGCACGTATGTGAGCAAGCTCCATCTGGGTCAGACGGCAATGGCGTTTGAGTTGAGCCCTCGTTAATTATAAATATCTAGTTTACTAACAAATTTGAAGACGCATTTTAATAAAGGAAATAAATACTTACAGCCACATTAACACAACATTCACACAACAATAATATTTTGTTAAACGAATTCGTGTAAAAAATACGTTCGCGATCTCTTGTGGGTATTTGGTAAAAGGAATGGGTTTTAATGAAATCTATACTCATATTATTAAAAAGAGAGAGTGCGAATTTCTATGTATGCGAGTTTCTATGTATACGAAAGGTTATCTCCAGAACCATGCCATCTATTTGAAAAATTATTTTGCCATTTGACCTGTAAATTATTCGGGATGAATATACATAGACTATTTATCATGTATATACGAGTGTATAATTGTGCAACCCAAACTAATTCGAGGCGGGCCGCTAGTGTATTTATAAAGGACCAATTACTGTGTATTTACCAATATAACCAAGGACTATGTATTTGAGATTGATTAACTAAAGAACTTTCTAAATGTGAAATTCGTTGCTCATACGGACTAAAATGTAAAGCATAGTTTATTGTACTGTATTTAATTTAAATACTTATAAAGTGAGAATACAAAACAAGAATTTACATTTTACTTTATTTATCAGTTAAAGTGTATTTAATCAGGTGGAATTTTAATAAAAGAAGTCAAACGGCGACATATTTATTTCGACAGAATTTCTTTACTACCCACATCACTGCCGCCAGTGAAAGCTATCTGTGACAATTACAGTGAAATGTCGGAACTGACATTACATTACTCTGTAAGCACAGAGTAGTTAAAAATGAGATGTCATATTGAAAGCAGATTAATATAATTTATAATTAAGATTAATGTACCACTACAGTAGATTTAAGAATTATCGGTTATTTTCCAGAATTCGGCGTCTGCTTTCGATTTTTTTGACCTAGTATTCATGCACTTAAACTATCTACGCCTTTGAACGATCTCATAGCCTAGTTAGTAGTGACCTTGCCTTCCAAGCGAGAGGTCCCAGGTTCAATGCCCGGTCGGGGCAGATATGTGACATATAAATGTATCCTTTCCATTGCTACATGTCATTTATAAATGGGTGTTTATGATGTCTGAATTTCGTTTCGAATGTCACTCACTAGTCACGAAACCCAAGTGCGGGGTGTAAGTATATGATCTTTTATTTATTTATTAGCTTGTTAAATCTAACCCGTTTTGTAATACCTCAATTATTTCGAGAATCTGTCTAACTTTAATGGTTCCAAGGTGCTAGTAATCTGAATAATTTAGACGACTTGTATTTGGGACTCCGGACGAACATAGACCCCGTTCAGACATTTTAATGCAATGTGATTTATAATACAACTCAGAGCATAAGTCGGTGAACGGAGTTCGGGCAGTGAAATTTCACGCGATACCAGTAAAGACATCCTTATTATATTCAGGATATTAAATAACACAATAAATCTATATTTCGTAGTAATTAAACTTTAATTGAGCCTAATATGTAAGTTATATTGTAACAAATGTTATATAAATAACCCACTAAAGCCTCATTGTATAATTATTGTTTATATGTCTGTCTATTGCCTATGTACTTGTCTGTCTAGCTGTCGGTCTATCTATCTGACTGCCTCTCTACCTGTGATATTATGGAATAAAGTCTGGAATATTTTTATGTTAAAAATTCATTCTCTTTCTACGAAATAGGAGATTCTATCCAAATAAATTCTAAAAAACATGACAGCTGTCAACTAAAATAATTTATTCATAATAAGTAGTGAAATCAATTAGGGCTAAGGTATGAATATATGAAAATGGAGAATTTTGGGTCATATATCAGTTAATGTTATTTCATTACAAGGTATTAATGTAATGTTCTGTATCCATATTTGATTTCTTAATCCTTTGGTTTTATGCTATTTTATGTATTAGGATAAAATTCATACTGTCTTTCATAGAGTCTATATCCGGTACCCCTGACTTTGAATTTTTATATATGAAAAAAAAACATATGACAACACATACAAATTCTCAATTCGTTGGCCGCCAGGAAGAAAAATGAAAGTAAGGTTTTTAATAGTTACAATTGCGTCCTTTAGAACAATTTCACATTTCATGTTTGTTTTTAAATTGTCTATGTTTTCTAGATAATTATAACTATTTACGATTGATATCCTTGATCGTATCACCTACCTAAAGTTACATATGTACTATATATTTATGCATATTACATACATATGTACTATATATTAAATAACTGTAGAGTCAATATATATGACTGTAAGTTATTGTAAGGTTTATCATCAGTCATGTTTGCAAACGTATAATCGGAGGGAAATGGGAAGAAATATGAAAGCGCAATCATTTAAATTAAACAAATCGTTATTTAGTTACAGCGGATCGCGGTGCAGTTCATACGAGACTTGTGCACTCTGCGACGGTTGAATCCTGAATGATGTCGCTGCGCGCCGACGTTCACACTCCTAGACTCTGCACAGCACCACTAGATGGCGCTTGCTTTCCGGTGCAACCGTAGTCGAGTCATTCGTACGGACTCGTTACATTAAAATATCCTAACTCATGACCAGGATGCAACATATAGATATGTACCAATTATTTTTACTATTCATCAGATTCAGAGCAAATGGAGCGTCAGAGAAAGACAGAAAGAAGAGAATGGTCCGATAAGAGTTCCATTTTTACGTGAGATGTCCGAATATTAGACATGTAAAGAGCACTAAAAAGTTGCTAAGTTGATTAATACTATTCTAAAATTATCATAATTATAGATATCTGCAAAGTAACGATGATACTATTTATCACAAATTAAAGCAAATCTCACCGGTGTTCCCTGTTTGTTAAAGTTAATATTGGTTCGAACAGTGCGATGGTGGAGGGGCTGGACTGGTCGTGCGTTGTTTCCCAGGGGAGCTTTCGGCGATAACTGAGATCCTTGCATCAGTTGGCGGAGAGCGAACATCTAAATAACGATATTAATAAATAATCATTAATATATTATCTTAAAGAAATACACATCGATTAAATGTCGTCTGGTAGAGATCGCTGCCAGTGATAAGACCGCCTTTTGTATTCATTAGTTATTTAATTTAATACAATTTAATCCAATTGAATGTACAGTGCTTATAGGCAAATTGTATATAGTAAAAAGTTAAGGTTGCTGCTGTTTTTGTTTGATTTAGACACATTTAACTAAGTTGATATATTGGTGTACGTAAAGAAATTAATCACAGTTGCGCTAAATAGGAAGATAAATGAAATCTTAATTTATGTTATCGGGTGTGTTCAACGCCAAAATCAAGTTTGAGATTTGAATCGAATTGAACAGAAGGCATAGTTCGATCGAGCGATGCTTTTTCCTTGTTTAAATCCTCACGAGCAAAGGTTGTATAATAGGTAGATTCTTACTTATGCTACCAGTGGTTTAACGACAAATTAAGTTTGAGTTACAAAACAAATTTAACAAACTCAACGAGCGACCTCCATCATTTATTAATCGATTTGGAAAATTCCTTTTTTGTTTGAAAGAGTATACCCACTTCCCGTTTGGTCCCACTTAAATTTGAAGAAAAAATAGTATCCCTAAGGGTGAAAACTGGGAAATATGAAACCAAGAAATTTACCTTCTACAAATTGAAGTTTGTTTTTATATGTTAAAATATTTACTTATTTTCCTCACGATATTAAATTATGATGTGTTCCATAACTTAATTTACATTTTAAGGTATTCAAGTAGTTAATACTGACCTCCTGTTTAGAAATATACATTGGCTTATTGAAGATGATCCACACGGCGGTCTCCCAGCAGCCAGGGTGAGTGGTGGAACCCTCGTATGTGAGGTACTGTTGCGTGTTGGGTAGGAGAGAGCTCAACGGTAAATGTTTGATGGGTAACGAGCTACCTGCAAAATTTGATTTTAGTTATATTTTTCAATTCACATTCAAAAACATAATTAATACTAGTGAAATTATTGATATAATCTATTAGTTAATAAGAAAGCAGTTTGTACATACAGAGAAAAATAATTATTTCTTTTACTCTAATTTTAGATATCTTTAAATAGATGATGTAAAATAGGGTACATGTACGAGTAAAGTATAGTAATAAGATAATTTTTTTAATAGTAATAGCTGGCTCGCAGTCGGACCACATGGTGGTAAGTGGTCACCGTCATTCGTAAACATCTGCAAAACCAAGGGTGTCACAAAAGCTTCGCCATTCAAAGAAGAAAGCGGCAATTAAGTAAGGTAGAAAAGGAGTCTAACGCTTTTGCTTTGGTTATTCAGCAAGGTGCACTATGAGTAGAAGAGCTTTCACGTCGAGCTTTGAGAGCTTATCTAAATATGTCGAAGTCTGGTCTATTGTCCATCATTGGAACAAGCACCTTAATCATAGTCAAGTAGTTATCAATGTGTACATAAGTCAATTCGATAATAGATGCTTCTAAGTTAATTGCTTATCAGTAATAAGGTATAGTTCAAGTGGTTTGTCGAATAAATATTAATACAAGTAAATTAGATATGAGATAGATGATGTTATAATTTACTTCTGAGAGTTGAGATAGAATATGTTGTGTCGCAGTCAACGCCTTTTTGACGCGAATAGGTTTGGAATTCTGTACGGCCGTCGGTGACCAATACTCGTAACGTGGTACATCTGCTGGTTTGTCCGCTGTTGCCATCAAGAAATAGCTTAATGCAACTTATGTTACGGCAAATCACGGTAATTATGTTACTTTTAGTTACAGTAAAAAAAATTACATTTACTTCGGTGAAGGGAATTTTCGTCAGGAATCCTGCATATCTGGGAGTTCTCCATAATGTTCTTAAAGATGTGTGTAGTCTGCCAAATCCACACGAGGCCAGCGTGATGCATTATGGCCTTAAACCCCTCACTGTGAGACCGAGCTCCGCAGCGGGACAATTAGGGGTTGTAATGACAAAATGAAGTACGTAATAGTATCAGAGCGCCAATTAAAAAGAAGATGGTTCGTCGCTTTCTTCTATTGATGATGCCTATAATGCAATGCTTTCAAGATGAGCATGCATTATTAAACTATTTATAGCACAAAAGTGCTACATTGGCGAAACCTTTAAAGTTACACCGGTAAAAACTGTAAAACTCTAAAGAAAACCCCGATCCCGCCTCGTTTTCATATCTATGAGGTTGCATTTTTTTTGAAACTTCTATGAATTCATTTCAGAAAAAGAAAGACGATGTGAATTATTCAACGAGGTTCAAAGATATGCCAATAAATTAAGATGTCATTGCTTAGGATAGCATTAAATGTTCTACCATACGTGTGTTTAGATTTATAAGAAATTGTCTGGAGCATAAGGATAAAACATTTTCTATAATCATTGTATGGCTGGCTAATTTAAAAAGTTTTTATAGCTTAGGATAATTTATGGAATAAGAATTATTATTATTATTATTATTTAGGTACATTTTTATGTTCAAGCATTATAAATTTTATAACAAAGCAGAATTTTCGATGACATTAATTAAATATTAATTATAACATATAAATATTATATAACATTTAGGGTAATTATATTGTAGAATAACGTTAAATTTAAAAATTTACGGCTTATTCTGATGCAAGCCAATTAGAACCTTATTAAACACAATTACTGTAAATAAATAAATCATTCATTCAATCATTCAGTGTTACGGATGTTAATGGGCCACTTACTATTTTCGTCTACCTAAAAATCCGCTTCCTAAACCAACAATAGAATCCAATGTCTCTTATACACCCTTAATAATGATATAAATTTTTATACGTACCTCTAAACTTGACCTTGTTAAACGCGCTTGTTATCATCCTCAGTTCTTTGTTAGTGGGTGCACCGATCTAGAAACAAAATAAAGATATCAATTGTGAGAACAGCTCGTTTCTGCGACTTGGCTGTGAAGTTGAAGATGCAATTATGTTGTGAAGAAAATATCGCTAATACGGTTTAAAATTTGCCTCCCACACACCCTCCCGAGACCGACAATTTACGTGCATTAGTAATGGCTAATACTCCGAGTTATTACATTATTATGGAACCCATAAACAACATATTATTTCCAAATAAAATTCCATTCATACCCGTGTTGATAATCGAATCATGGAAACAAAGTTTAGCAAACACAAAATAATATTAGATGTTCTTAAGTCATTATTTTTTCAAGTTATATTTCTTTCTGTTCGGTTTGCATGAAGGGTATCAAGATGGCTTTTAATTATGGCTTTTTAAAATAGAAGTTAACTTACTTGAACCATTAGTGAAATGCCAACGACTCCTTGTGACTTATGCTGTGCTTCTGACATGTTGTGGTACAGCTCCTTATTGAACCCGTAAAGCTGGATCTGGAAAATAAAGCAATATAAAACCTACTGGACATTTACAATAAAAATACTGTATAGACTGAATGCTGGTTTTTATTATAATTTCGCATCACAACTCATATAGATACTTGCTTTGCTCATATCTCGTCTCATAGTGTCAGGGGTAAAAACTTCCACAGTGTGAGGAGTATAAGCCAATACCTCCGCTGTTTAAATAAAAATTATCACACTACACATTACGAAGACTTGTCGGGAGTGAATGTTTTCACGATGTTTTACACAACAGAATAGTTAACTATTAACCATTAAAAGTCGACGTAGGTCAAATAGGATATTCTGACGCTTTTTTTCCTAACTAAACCAAACCCATGAGAAATCAGAGGTGCTTGCAAGATTTAAACCTAGGTCTCTTATTCGGTCGTCTGATGTTCAAACCTTTAGACTCTGTGACTCTGGAGCGGTCATTTTAGTTTTAATATCTGAGCAGTAGCTCAAAAGCAAGAGCTTTTTTAATAAGCCGTTAAATGAATGTAACATAAGGCGATGACCGTGTGAAAACGTGATCATATAAGTTAATTAAAATTGGTTTATCACAAGCAAACTGTTTGAATATTCTAATTAATTTCAGACTGTGGCAGTCTTCAACAGAAGCTCTAATAAGGCTGCATAGTTGACGGGGTTAAGTTAGCGTTGTTCGGATTAATACAACTTAATGTTCGTCGGTAGTTGAGTCTGATAATCATTAACATTACGTTTATCGAGGGTAGTCTGACGTGTCTCAAATAGTAGCGTGACTGGATTATCCATGACTGTGGAAATAGTACAACAGATTTTAATTAACGACGTGTTAATTGATAGCTTGCAGGGAAATTCAAAATACCATTTGATAATTTAGGTAAGATTCTAGATACAGTTATGTGGGTTATTTTTTGTTTCTGGTGCGTGTTGAAAATGTGCTTTAACATTGAAAAGAAATGGTGAAATAAAATCCTCAGCACATCTCTTAAAAGAACGTAATGGTAATTACAAAGTAGGTACCTTCGAGGAATTGGTTTCGCCACTGTTATATCCAGATGTACATAGTGGTCATGAAAGGATATCATAGTATACATTTAGTTGGTTCCACATAGGTTACAAAATATCTCTATTAATAGTAGTAGGTTATAATTACGAGCTTCTGATGCTGTTTGATAATAATTACTAGGATGATATAGAAAGTATTGGTCGCTTATGTTCGCACGAAAATCAGAGAGGATGTTAAAAAGTCGAGGCTGCAAGGTGACGAGCCTTATGACGAATGAAGCAGTGAAGACTCAGATATCCCGTAGGACGAAGCCATGGGACAATTGTACAGAAGGATGATTTTATTCAAGATCTGGAGCCTCATTAAGTGAGATGATGCTAGATATTGTTAGCGTGCAGAAATCGATCAAGATCTTTTGATAATTCGTTAGTTGTTAGCAAATATACATTTATGGAAATTATTATTCTTGTAATATAAGTATATGAACCTCATGAATTTCTTAACATGACTGACTGATTACATAATAAAAAAATTTCAACATAAGAGACTTAACCTACCTAAAATTCGGTGACATCAAAATCATAAATTAAACACGCACTAACACTTATTTGTTGACAGTTGCAAATGAATAAGCGCGGAACACGTCTAGTGCAAACATTAAAAATCAATTACTGATATAAATTAAACATAATTAAGTTTTATTGACTAACATTGGATAAATTGTTTGTTTACAACATTTAATTAATTTTCCTCTAAATTACTTTGTTGAGTATGTTAATTTTTTTGTTTACGTTAATTTTATTTAATTTCGTGACATGATAGGAAGTGACCTGCAAGGCGGGCAAAGAGTCCAAGGTTCGACCTGGATTGAGATAGAAATGTGTGCAGCAGATAAAATATATTACTCATATCATATACATTTATAAATCCCAACAATGTTAGTTTAGATACCTCAAATTAATGGCTTGATGGCTCGTAACGATATAATAATTTATTGTATAATTGACGTACATTCTTATTGTGTTGTGTAATAAGATATTGAAAATAATTAAGAACAGAAACCAAACATTTGTCTGTCATTATCTATATCGGCCTGGAGTTTAACCCTGGATTATTCGTTTTACATTCATTAATAACTAAACCATAACCACGTGACATCAGTTACAGCAAAGCAATTATATTAAAATAAGAAGTACTATGACATCTAAGCTGTTTGTAATTCTAACCTCTCCTGGAAAGCTATGATGGTCTATTTGATGTTCTGATCCTCTGTTGTCTTCCATGCCGTAATGAAAATAAATCTCTTCGAACTGGTACCGATAGGATAGTGGTCCACCGCTTATGTTCACCTGGTGTTTAGAGTCCTTCTCTACACGAAACACCAGGGACTGCCCCGTGTTTTGAAGAACACCGCTAACCTGTGGAGAATAGAGCAAAAGGTGAAGATGAAGACGAAAAAAAGTGAAAATGCAGTTTAATGGATTTTAATCATTATAAATGAAGTTCTTGAATCACGCTATTACGAGTAACTATATCTTGCAGAAAAGAATGGGGGCGGTACGTAATATTAGATCAAAAATTATATCTACATATTATCGTGGAATGAATTAGGCGGGTAATACATATTGAAAATTTTGTTGCCAATATTTTTTAGGTCGTCGTTAGAATGTTGGTGAAAAGAGCTTGCCTTACTAGATAAATCGAAGGTAACAATTATTTTCACAGCAGGGTGATGTTATCAATCAATGGCCCCACCTTGATTAAAGCCTCGACTCGCGCTTTGAGTGGAGATGACATATTACTTACTGACACGCGAACCCGCGAACAACGTCCGATGGAAGTGGCATTCTTCATAGAATGTAATATATTTTCGAATGTAAAACATGCTGCAGTTTTTATCGTAACTCACAGTTTGTTTCTTCAAAACTATTTAAAATAATAAAAACATAAATATATGTTTTGCTATTTTATTTCCCGAATGTGAGATGGATTTTATTGAAACCTATATAAGAGTTTTACAAAATTGTGTAACGATCGATTAATCGAAGTAGCAGCAATATTTTTGTTTGATATTGTAGAGATTCATGTCTGATTATTTCCATCTACAGTGACCGTAATTTAGAAAACTAATTGAGAGTAAATTGTAATTCTCCACCTATAAGGAACCTGCAGAGTATTTATAGATTTCGAATCAAACTAAAAGAGTATTTATTTGAACATCAGAAAAGGCAGGAAATATTAATACATGACACAAGTATATAAAAATATAAACTGTAGTATTTACAATACTTACATGTTTTTATATCTAGTATTTTGTATATTGTAACTCTTATAGTACTCCTTTGGTTAACTTCTTTTATAATTTCCTGTATCTTTTATCCATTTATTCTGTAATTTCTTTATATATTTTATTAGTTTTAATGTTTTGTTATTGTTGTCAAATATTTGACAAACGTTCTAAATTATTGTCCTCATTACTTTTATTTTTAATTTGTATTATTTCTATCCTTTTTGGTAATATTATTTATTAGGTTGAATAGTAATTTTAAATTCGTAAATAGAACATAATAAGAAGATCATTCCAGAAGATTCGACATATAAAAGGCGAGCTGTGACGACATGAACAGTCTCTCTCAGTGTCTCGCGTGTTGGTCACAACACTGGTAATTTGAAACAGTTTTCTCGCGTGTGGGTCGCAAGGCTTGGATGTCTACACTACCAGTCTCTATCAGTCTCTCACGCGTGTGAGTCGCAACTCTTGGATCTCGACGCTGACAGTCTCTCACGTGTGGGTCACTTGGACGAGTCTCATGCTGGATGCTCATACTTCGTGCGCCCTAACGCACGCCTGGTTAAGGCGGTGTCCGTGTGCTGAGCACCGGACAATCTACGCGTCTCGTGCGTATTAATGTACGCTCCAGGCGCCGAGGTCTCCGTGCGCTGAACGCCGGGGACTCCGATCGTCTCGTGCGCCCTAAACGCACGCTCCAGTCGCCGAGGTCTCCGTGCCCTGTACGCCAGTGAAGCGACGGGCCTACCTTCTTACTTACAAGTGACCTTCTTTTAGTTTGTTAATCTTATAACTCCTGTATTTTAGTCATTGTAACCGCCAGGAATTCTTAAATACATTATATCTTCTAAATTTCTTTGATCTTTTACTATAACACTACAAAACTGAATAATACACACGCACACACACACACTTACACACACACACAAACACACACACACACACACACACACAAACGCACACACACACACACGCGCACTATAACATACATATATTATACAAGAACACAATACTTTGTTTGTTTAAATGCCAAATGTAATGTTAAAACATGAAAATATTAGTTTCATATAAGTTTATTGTGTTTATTATGTAATATTAAGGTAGGGACGTGTATGTTGATATCAATCGTTTGAACTGCACGACTATAAATGGGTCACTCTGAAAACCAGCGGCCCCGGTTCTTCCGAGACCATATGTTGAGCGTGAAACTTTTTCACCTATTACGCATACATACTACTATGTCATAGTTGTAAGATATAACGTTGTAATTCTTTCTTTGTTTCTTTGTTTCTTTGTTTCTTTGTTTCTTTGTTTCTTTGTTTCTTTGTTTCTTTGTTTCTTTGTTTCTTTGTTTCTTTGTTTCTTTGTTTCTTTGTTTCTTT
>PDGT01000012.1:5304160-5324180 GCA_003671415.1 Megathymus violae | reverse complement strand
AAACGGAAACTTAAAGTATAATTACTTTTTTCGTCAGTTCATTAAGAAATTCAGAACTTTTGAAATGTGAGAAAGGCTGAGAAGGAAGTCAGTTTACATTTTAGTATATTATATATAAAACGAAATTACCAAAAAGTACAAAAACCAAATGGAATTGTTACTCATAAAAATATTTATATTTATAATATGTTACTACAACCCTGTAGCCTTGTTGGTAGTAACCCTGTCTGCCGAGTGAGGGGTAATGGATGCGACTTCCGGGTAGTAATTTTATAATAATTTAATATTTGTTCCAAATTCAATGAGTAACTGAGAATTCTAATTCGGGGTAGTTTGAATGTATATTATTATTTTATTGACTTCGGTGTAATGCTCCAACCATTCTTGTATACGACGTCTTATTCATGGGTGCACCCTAGAGAACAACGGATTGAAGTTGTGATGAAGTTGTTGGTCACTGGGCTCTGTACCAACCAAATTTATTCGTGATGGTTGGCATTAGCTTGATCAGCTTCCTTACTTCTGGAGTTAACCGTGAAATGTGTTGATTGGAATGTTAGTGAAACAGTAGTAAACAGATGCCTTTTAGGACAACAACGCCTGGTTTTGAGGTTACAAAAATGGGCAGCACTAACAATTGATTGTTACGTGGTACATCTCATCGTTAGCTGCTAATGACAAAAAAAATATTATCATAAGTTTTAACGCACCAATAAAACAAATAAAGAAACATTTCTTTCATTACCATTTAATAATCAGGAATGATAAATACATCATGAAATCAACGCTCCCAAGGCATACATAGATAGAATTAACCGGTCGACACCATATAATGTCTAGCTGGATAGTAACCAAATAATGATGAATCACTAATGACGCTTAAAACATTACTGGAATATAAGAGTAATATAATAGTTTTAGTCGCTAAACGAAAATTCGGGGCACCGCAAAATTCGGCTATCATAGTGCATTGAATCGTGTGTAATGAGGGTGTCCCCGTCGAGACTGCACGATCATTACCCGGTCGGCCATTACCGTAACGGTTGAGTTATTGTGTGATGTTACCAGGACAATGTCCGTTATAATAATATAACGATAATTGTGTTATTGATAACAAAACGTAGGAGAGCTATTTAATGATCAGGCAACGATAAATAAAATAACGTATCGAACGTTGCAATGATTTAGATAGTGGATATATCTAAGAAATGTTACAAAATATTCTGGCTCAATAAAATGGAACACATCTGAATTGGACTCATGTGGGATATAAAGGTACGGCAAAGGTATCGTTTTCATTTCTTTAACATTTCTAGGAGCTACGACTTTCGTGTAAGTATTCCTGGTATATATGGAAGAGATAATAAATTATTATTAATATTTTACAGTCATGTGATATAGTATGGGATGTGATATGGGAGATAACGGGCGGAAGAAATTTAAATAAATTGTGCATTTTTTAAATTTTAATGCTTATATATTACGAGTACATTACATAAACGTTTAGGTTTAATTAATAATTTCCAAAATAAATTTCCAAATTGAATGTTCTAAAAATTCATAAAATTATATGAAATAAAAGCCTGATTTATGACATCGCGTGCTTTAAGCAATTTCAAGTAGTCAATATACATCCGAAACCATGAAAAACTAGACGGCGATTGTGTATTGAGGCGTAAAAAATGTTAAGTTTTCAAGTAGTTATTAGGAAGAACCCCGATATTTTCTTAATACATGATGCTTTAGACATTATAACAAGTTAATTACAATTAGGTAGGATCAAACATTTTTTTTATATTAATAGCCGACAACCGAACAGACGAGTCACCGTCGCCCTGGGATATTAGCAACACCAAAAGCATCACTGCGTTGTCGGCCAGGAAATTAGAAGAAAGTAAGAAAGAAAGTACTGGCTCTTAAGCCCCTAGCCGGCACACGATGAGTCGTTTGACGGCTGGCTCAACCAGGAGGGTGGTGGTTAGCCAGGCAGGCTTCACGGAAAGATAATAATACCATTAATAGTATTAATGACATAATAATAATACTGATAATATAATCCTTACGCGAAGCCCTATCACCAAGCAGGCTGGCTTCTGTCGCCACTAACGACACCCTGTTCTACCAGCATGGCATTGATGATGGTATTCAGGCCACCCCAATACGACCAAACATTAATTTATGATAAGATAATAAAAAATCAAAATATTTTTATATACGTATTATCGAAAAAAAATTGATTATTTTTAAGATGTTTATCAATAAAATCGATTAGGCGTACATTGCCTTGAAAATAGCCACGCAAATAATAACAACAAACATTGTTAATTATATTAACTTCCAAGCAAACATTAAATGAGGCCCTTTTATTAGTCTGTCTGTCTGTCTGTCTGTCCGATGTTAAGCACTACGAATTATTACATTCATGTTTGCTAAAGCTACATAAAATACGTGTATATTGCAACTAATACATAATTTTATGCAAACCGATTGGCAATTTTCTGTGTATTTTGACACTTAACTGCCAATCCACCTATAACAATTATATTCGGATATCAGGGTGTAATGAGTTTAATTTTTGTTTCAACTTTCCCTACTCGTGGCAAACTCTACTGAACAACGTAGTTAGCTATGACGCTAGGTATCTACATCTCTGGTATCTCATAGGTATCTCATCTACATATCTTCTACATCTCTGGTTCTGTACCACTCAATCAATTATGGTACTCGTGCATGGTAGGATGGCTTATACATGTACCTCGGTGTAAATTATATTTCTAAATTATCTTTAAATGTTTTATTGTTTTATTTTGTTGCAAAGTTGGCTTTAACTCAGTATAGCGTCTTGAGTTATATTATCGCGAAATTTATACATTTTAATATGTAACGGATACTCACGATACGTTTTATTTATTGCCCTAAATAAATAAAACGTATCGTGAGTATCCGTTACATAATAAAAACACCTCAGTTGTAAACATATTTGTCTTGAAGCCATTCAATAAACTTATGAAAGCCCCTTGATACCATATGATATAATAGTGCTGGGGAATCAATAAAAATACGGAACAGCACAAAATTGGATTAATATAATTGTGCATTGATTCGTGCGTAATGTTAGGCGAACCGTCGAGACAGCAAAATCATTACCCGGTCGGTCATTACCGTAACGGGTGAACTATAGTGATGTTACCTGTGTTAAGTTACCGGGTCGGCGTGGATATTGCAGTTCAATATCGAATTAAATATTTATTTGAAATAGATACGTCCCATTTTCCTGAATGGCCATTTTGGCCGTATTGGCGCGGCATAGAATATTCTCCCCAATCCTACGCTGGCAGAATAGGGTCTCGAAAGAGGCGACAGAAGCCAACCTGCTTGGTGGTAGGGCTTCTCGTAAGGGTTATATTATCTATATAAATTATTAAGTCATTAATATTATTATTGGTATTATTATTTTTCCATGAAGCTTGTCTGGCTAGCGGATCACTCTCCTGCTTGAGTCAGCCGCCAAACGACTCGTCGTGTTCCGCCTGAGAGTTTGAGAGCCAGTACTTGCTTTCTTACATTTTTGAACTTTTAAATTTTTTGTGTAATAGTATCTCTACCCTTTTCGAAGGTAGGTAAGGTAACCAGTAAAAGGTTTTTTTGTGGTATATTTTTCTAGTTCTTTTTTATGTCAGCGAGGTGAAATTAAATTTATTTCGAATTTTCACACCTTTGGTAAGTCAAGCTATGACATTTCTTTAACAAATCCTTACCATCAATGGCTTCGAATCAAGAAACTCCTGAGGAGAATGTTTTCTACTCACAATTACTACAATACTACATATTATGGCTATTTATTAAATATTGTTATGTATTAACAGTTGATTAATGAGCGGACTGATCACCCGGTGATATCAATTTATTTGATGGCAAAATGTCATCGCCACTCACGGTGGTAATACCCAAGAGATTCCCGGTACGTTGCACATCAAATGAAACAGGAATCGGTTGATTAGCTAAAATAAAAATAACTTAATAAGTTATTTATCTTAAATTCTAATACCATATATTGATAGAATACAGATCACACAGTTTACATAACTGAAGTAAAGCGATGGAATATTTTATTCGGGCGATTAGAGAAAAATACCATAACGTCAATACTAATGACGATAATTAAGGGGTATTATAAGCCTTATCCACATAATATACGTATACTATACCTCTGTTACTATATATACTAGGTATTGGTAACGTAATGGGTATATTTATTAGGTAATGATTGATGATTCTCATTATATTTTAATGGTGTGATAAAAATCTTGGGTACAATCATTTAGCATCTCACTAATAACTCTCATATTAAAACCTTAGATTAAAGAATTAAGGTTTTATGACCACGATCTTATTATAATATCTTTAGTTAACAATAGTCTCAAACAAAAAAAAATCTGTCAAATTGCACACGGCAGTAAATAGCTCTCCGACAAAGTAATAACTTGGCAAATGTAACTATATTCCACGATAAATCATTATATATAAAAATTAATATTTACCTGATATCCCGTCGTATGTCCACCATTCTTCCCAACTACCGGATATATCTGGAAATAAGGAAAATATTAGTTTTACTAACACCTTTTAAAAACCACAATCACAAACGATCCAATCAACTTAATATTCACGTGTTGGTTTTCTGTTAGCAATTCACTGCAGGTCTTTAAGAAATAATACTGCTGGAGCTCCTGGAGAAATGAGTGGCCATCTCGAGCCGGAACTATTTCAGAGCCAGCACTTCTTATAAAAGAAAACCTGTTCATTCGAGGTGATCACAATAACCGTTAATAAGTCTAAGCAGTACAACAGCTTCGAAAAAGGCCACAGTGTGTATATATCGATTCTTTGTGTCAATCTACACGACAGAAGATCAGCCAAAAAATTAAAGTACATATTTAAAAAATAATAGTTTTGGTTCCCAACCATGTTTACATACAGCACACACTCGAATCAGTAACTTTTCGTTGGAGTGACAACCGGGGATAAGTATTGTATTATTTGCGGTGTGAAAGTTTATTACCAAGTTGGATACCAAGACACAGAAACGCGTCGTAGAGGCTTGCTAATTTTTGACAACATTCACTTGTTGATAGGATAACTTGAATAATAAAAATCCCGACACATTACTTAGTGAAATAAAGGCTCATGAATTTTATTTACCACTCTACTAATGGTCAACAATCCATCTTCTAACCATTTCTGCGGCTTATTATATTCGACCCAACCATCCATCTATCAGCATCTATATGTCCGCTGCTGGATATAGGCCTACCTCAGCTTACGCCATTCTGATCGATCGTGAGTTTCTTAATCCAACGAATACAGAGTCTTTAACACGAACACCTTTGACATTTACGAGTTTTGAATGTTAAGATATGTCTTTTATAAATGATAAGGTACCCATATGAGTTGAAATCACCCAGTTTGATTGTTTGTCCGTGTCTAAAATTTCGAAAGCATCGTAGTTTAAAATAACTGGTATGAATGCAAAAAAATTGATCTGATTTCCATCTTGCCTATGTTACTTTTAATGTCCACATGGTTTGGAGTGCTGTAAAAGTTCCTAAAGATAACCACACTCTAATGGGCAATCAGGATTACAAATATAAAAATAAAAACATTAAATTACACTTATTTCTGTTTAAATAAAAGTTTTATATATATTTATATTTGGATTTTTAGGTTCTAAATTATGTTTGTTTTATTAAATATCATGCATAAAAATATAAGTTTTATTTTAATTAACTTACCCTTGACAGAAACACAGAGAAGAGTTAATATGAAAAGCGAGCATTGGTGCATCGTGACGATGCCTCCAATCACGCTGGGCCCAGCATTGGGAAGTAGGACCTGACAGCTGAAACAAGAAGAAAATTACATTACTTATTTAGTAAGTATTGCGCAATAGTGTTAGCACGTCACTACAATTGGACAAAATCATCAACCTCATATGAGAATATGTTATCTTTGTGGTTATCCATTCAAATTAGGAGACTCCATCTATCCTTGAATCCAAGTTTCCTCTAGTTGTGCTGAACTCTACAAATCAACGTACCGGGTAATAAAAAATATTTCCCTTAGAAGTCCCTTAGGAGTGGAGGAACTCCACTCCACTCCATACTCCTTTAGGAGTGGTATAGGACCACCTGTACTAATCCTGTTATCACTTATCATTTAGCCTGTCTAGTCGCTTATGAAGTTAATTATAAATAAAACAATAAGTTACTGCCTACCTCAAATGCGGTCGACCAATCATTAAGTTATAGAGGGTACATTATAAAAATGTTTTATTTTAAAACTGTGTTATAAAATAATATAACAGGTATTATCCTGTCTTTTGAATATCTTTAAGTTGATCTAACATAGTTTAACTGAACCGATCTTTACAATCGACTTAATATAATCATATGGAGTTCTTATACTGTGTCAATATTCCATCGTCAATAGCACGTAATGTTAATGATAGCCTTTATATATTATGTATGCACATTATAATTTATTGTAAAAATCAATGCACATAATAGTAACTTAAACAGTATGAAAATGCTGAAGTTTCGAAGACTGCTATTTTTAAAATAACTTTCTTAACGCTAATTTACAGCAAAAAGCAGTGATTACAATGCAACTGCATTTAGCAGAGGAAACTGTCTGCGAAAACAAATATTTTTTAAGCCCTCGGTAACAGTTGCTGGACACGCGAACTAGAATCTAATATATTTTGCACCGCTACGCCATAAAATTTAATTATTTCAATTGGATTATTTCTCTCGTTATCAAACCATGATACATTCTTTTTATAGATCAACATTCAAACTTCAGAAAAGGGGGAGGTTCTCAATTCGTTTTTATTTTTTATTTATTTGTTTTTACCTCAAAACTCCGTCATTTATTAACCGATTTTAGAAATTCCTTTTTTGTTTCCGACGATATCCTTTCCGTTTGGTCGCGCTTAAATTTGAAAGAATAAAATACAGACCTTAAGGGTGAAAAATAAATGATGAAACTTAAAATTTCTTCAAATTGAAAAATCGGGTGTTTTGTCGCAAACGCTGTGACGGGCGAAAAAAGAAGCGGACATAAATAAATATAATAATCACTATTTATACACATTCCATGTTCACTAGAATGACGAGGCAAATTTTGACATAAAGTTATTAAATTAAACTGTAACCAAAGCGTTAATTGAAATAGGCAATAACAATAAACCAGTGAATATTGTGTAGTTACAATTAACGGGGCGGGAGACTTCAACGAAGACAAATATAAGAACATCAATGACAACCGCTAGACACGCAACCACGTGAAACATTTCACACCTCGAGTTTCACGTTTTTGTATATTAAATGCACTTGGTTTAACATTTCACAGGCTTTAGAGGTTTAAATGAAATGTGCATTTATTTCAATTACATATAGAATTTTTTTTTGTGTTTACTACATGACATTTGAAGAGCTAGGAATTTTACAACTTGGAAATTCAGATGACAAAAAAAAAGGTACCCACAAAAATCACATTTTGGGAGCTCGGGCAATTTTTTTGATATATTGATGGTTCGTTAGTAATTAATAGTAAAATATGGATATTGGTAATATAGCTGGCAAATAAACAGTGGTCACCGCCATTTAACAATGAAACAACACTGACTAACTTAACGTTGTATTCCACATTTTCAAACTCATTTCAACCTCAATCTCCCCCTTTGTAATACTTAGATCAGTATCTAAAATTTATCTTTCACACCAAATATTTCGAGCCGGGGCATGGGTGCAATCTTTAGTCGTTAGCGACTTAAGATTGCACCCCTTCGGTAACAGGCTTCCGGCGATCTACCCTTTAACGAGTTAGGTAACCATTCGTTTTCACTTAGCATCTTTATATCTGTTATCATAGGGAACAATGTTTCCTACTCCAACCTAAAGGGTTAAAGTAGCTTCGTTTTAGTTTACAAAATGGTCTGGTATAACACCGTTATATCAATGGATAATAATGGATGTAACCAACGATAAACTATTGACTTGAAAGTCAGTCTCCTATCGGGGAACTTGGATGTAAATTTTGCACGCTAATGTGTGTCACGGCTTTTGGTTGCGGCATAGAAACTTTCTTTGCCGATAATGCTTTTGTTCACGAGTAACAGTGACCATCCACTATTAGCTGGTTCGTCTGACTGTAGGGTGTCGGTTGGCGATAAAATATCTCTATTTGAAAATTAAGTGCGTATTTTAAATTAATTGTCACTTATTTGAAGGAAAATAACGCGAGGAAACCTAAGAGTTTCTCATAATATTTCTAGACATCTACAGTCTGTTAAACCGTATTTGCCTAGCACATTAGATTATGGTCTTAACTTTCATTTTTAGACCTAAGTCAAATAATCAGAAAGTTAGCAGTTAAATGAATTGAAGGGCCGTTCAATGATATGATAAAAAATAAAAAAATATATATATTTTACAAATTATTAAATCAATTCTTTTTTAACTTTATTTTCTGATTAAATTTATCTGTTCATTGATCGAATTCATTCTAAAAAATGCTATTCAAACAACAAAACAGTGCTCTAAATCTTCCTTGATCTCTGAACTACAAAAGTATCTCGTAGATAAGGTAGGTAATCCGTACTTACACAGGGTCTGGAGATAAGGGTGATTCTGGGTGAATTGCGTATCTCCTGTTCGTTCTTTGTTTGGGTAATTACAACACTAAAGTGAAAGTTACTTGTTTTTACTTAAATTCTTTTCCAAAGGAATACTTTGGTAAGATAAATTAATTTTAAGCTAAAATAAAAAGAATTGCTTAATGCTGATAAAAAATTTTGTTCCTTTTGATAATAACTTCTATTCTATTTTGAACTATTTTTCGAGTGCTGAATCATTAGGGAATTAAATAATTTGGACAGTGAAAAATTAATGCTTGTATAAAAATAGATATGAATAAGGATATAATTCAGAAAACTCGGAATGAAAATAGGAACTATACATACCCACAGTATACTTAATTTTGGAAATCGATTACAAGACTGCTCTGTGACAAGCGGAACAAACGGATGCGCTAGGTTTAAATAAAATATTATTTATTTTCAGATATTTGAAAAATCTTACATTGTAAATATGAATAAATTTTGAGCTTTTATAGAGCACCAAAATAGTTCTTACCAAACGTAGGAAGTTAGTTCATATCGTAACAATAAAATAATTGTCATAACAATAAATAAATGTTAGTTTTTGTAAATCATAAACATGTACGAGTGGTATTTTAAATGAATATTGTTATTTATAAACTAGCAGACTACCCTCACTTCGTTTCACAAAAACTATGCTTGAAATGGCACCTGCGTTTTGTAAGGACTGGGGTTTTCTCGTTGTGAGAATTAGAAATATATAATTTTATATTTTATTTTTATTTTCGAACGGATTGCAATGAAAATAAACTTTAAATATTTAGTGAGGCTTCCTGTAATATATGTGTGAAAACCATAACGAAATCGACTAAGCCGTTTTGAGATTAGCGCGAACAAACTCACAGACAAACTATCGTTTTGGGTTCTCTTACGTTAATAAAGGCCCCTAACAATAGGTTTTCTCATATACCTTCATGTATAGAAAGCGGTCAGTTAGAATTTTATTAGATGTGTAGAATGTTACTGATGTTAAATGTATTTTCTAGCAAGGCCATAGCTGCATACGTAGGAATCTTACTAGCAGTCGATTTTTCTCTCGCTCTAACATATAACTGTGTCTCCCTTGCCTCGGATACGACACATTTGATGAACATTTCGCGGACGGTTCCATCAAAAGGTTACTGAAGATAGATGAGTTTCAAGTTTCTCATGATATTTTTCACGTTTAACACCTACGTGCTCGTTAAAAGTCCACTTTGGGTGATTAAAATTATATATATAAGAGTCTCAAGAGAGCATGTTTCTAAATCTACGGGTGTATTTATGAATAGTTTATTAATCCTTCAATATTTCTACCGTGTTATAGATCCTGTGTATTCTTAAAGTAGTGAAAATTTATAGCAATATGACCAATCTTACACTACTACGATATTATTTTCAATAATCCTACTTAGTTTACAATTTTCTTCTGAATTGTAATATTACTAATGTACAGTGACAGTAAATTTGTATTATATTGTACTGTACACCAAAGGGACAGGGACGTAAACTTTTATTGACCTTGATATTTACATACATAATTCTTAAATCATTTGACGGTGAAAATGTTAATTCCCATCTTGAGAAATTACCTCAAAATAAAGTTGCAACTTTTGTTAGAAGCTTGTATAATTATAAATAAATATAACTGTATTGATATTATTATAATTTTATTTGAAATAAATTTGTCGAACATAACAACTCACTCGACACCGACTAGGTATAGACATAATAAGAACCTGTGTAATAGTGATAAACTCTTTACTGGTTCTAGGGTTTATTTTTTTAAAATAACACTTCTTCATCAATTAACTGATTTAATTATCATACAATCTTCACTTCACCAACGTCCAGTTCGCTTAGTGGCTACCAGACGACTGACTCCATATTGAGTCGAACACAAAAATTTAAAAATAATACAAACACTCAATTGACACTTGATTTTCTCGCTACTACCAGAAGGCATTATCTATAGTTAATGTTGGTATACCTTCTGTTAGATTGAACAATACATTTTATAATATGCTTACCAGAGATAGAAGTGGTTTAGAGTTGATCACATACTCTAGGCGTCTTGTATTGCGTCAATGATTTGGTAAAACTCAAGAAAAAGCACTTTTAGTACCTACGGGCGTTATCAAAGCTGAATTTTCATGTAGGCTATCTAGGATTCAACCTAGGGCCTCAAGATCTAGGGGGGGGGCCTACATTTAAAATGTTATTCGTTTGTATATACTACATGGCACCAAAGTATAGTTCATACGTACACTGATTACTATGACAAATATTGATGTGCCTAAAAACCTAGTGATATCCTGACTGAAAGGGCCCCATAAGTGAAATAGGGCCTTTTTTCTTCTGAATCCGACACTAGGCGTTAGAAAATACATGCAAGTGATCCTTGGATATTTAATAAATATTTGATTATAATTTAATGTGTGTATGAATAAATTTAATGTAATTAATATATAATGAATGCAGTAAATATATATAGTTGTAATAATTTAATTAAATAATGTATAATATAATATAAGTAATTAAACTAACGCATTAGATGCACCTGTTATGTTAGTTGTATATAATAAAAATAAATAAATAAATCATTTGTCACGTGAGATTCTTGTTTACGTATCGATTAGCTAATATCTACTCGTTTCACGCCAGTATTGAATTGAACGGGATTGTATGACTTCAAAACATTTTCATTGCGGAGATTTCGCTATGAACATCTTTTATTTTATCAATCCCGGTTATTGTATACAATTATTGCAAATAAGTAGTGATGTTTTTAAAATTTTGAAATTTGAAATTGGTACCAATGAAATTAAAATACGGCTTTTGTGTTCATACTTTTGTCCATCTAAAAGACGTATCTAATAACTATGTTCTTAATACTGCCAGTTATATAAAAGAATATGTGTATCCTTTTTATGCGAAATACTGTTACCGGATGTAGACGCGGCGCCCGTCTGTCTGGCGACTGTGGTCGGGGCAAAGAAAATGTTAAAATATGTTTTAAACGGATACCTACATATTTGTTATTTGCATTATCAATGTTCTTGAGTTTATTATCGATTCTTTAATTTGTTATCTATTTTAGACTGGGCAGTGTTCAGATTTAATATTTTTTCGAGTAGCCTATTATATATTAGGTATATGTATTAAGATTTAATGTAACAAGTAACAAAACAATTGTTACTGTAAAATAAAGCTCTTGTAAAACTTGAATAAAAGTATAGCAACATAAAATACAGATACAAGTTACATGTAGCATAAAACAAGTAATTAAATAGGTAATAGACGATATGATAACAGTTGTACTGAATTACATAATATATCTCTGTGGCTACCTATTCTGTGACACCCCATAGTGATTCATTTAGGGGTTACAGTTTCGGGAGCAGACATGGCGCCCGCCAGTCTGCCGATGGGGGGAATGGACCACCAAATAACATTACTCTGCTTTATGGCTGACGTTTAATTGAAGTATTTATGACATCGTATTATTGACTTAAGCACAAGAAAATATATGTAATCAGTTTCATCTCAAATCATCTTTTATGTTACAAATATTGAGGTAAATTATTGTTGTGCTATTATGGAGAGCTTAACCTATGCTTCGATGTACAGTGTTTAAGAAATTTGTAGTCACTTTAGTTATAGTCACCCGCTGAAAGGATGTAATAGCACCTTGAGGTATGCGCAATGGTAAGTAATAATTAACCAAGGCTCAACTTAAGTTTAAGCTTTGCAAAAGAATATGTTAATTCTATAGAGCTTAATCATTATGGGTGCCCAACTCACATGTCAGATCAAATTCCCTGTATTTAACAATCCGGACTCGACGTCTAGTTACTGCTTTATCTCTAAATGTTAATATGTTTTAATATGAGCTAAGATGTCACAATTAATTTATGGAGAATTGACACATTCGAGGGCAAATTTTTTTTTAAATATTTTAAATAAAAGCAACTTTCTACTAAATGGCATGTTTTAAAACTTAAGGAAGGTTTTTTTTTAAAACAAAAGCTTATAATATAAACTTTGTTCTGTTTTACATTAAGCCATTATATAGATTTTAAAACTTACTCAGTACAAGTATAGTAGTAACGTTTCAGACAGGCAGCTCTGGTAGGCGGTCAAGATTGGCCTGAATTGCGCTCAAATATTGAATGTCATTTATTTAAAATGAAACTGTAATAATTTACCAATTACAAATGCAAACACACGCATAACACAATCTCCTCAGATTTCATACTAAAACAAAATGCGAGTCGAGAAAATGGCAACGTCGTCACAATATAATGTAAAAGGGCTCATTAAAAGCTAACTTTTCCCTTCAAGAAAAATAAGTATTGTGAAAAATACATTTGCAAACGGCATAAATTTCAACAGCGATTGTTCGTAAATGACTTATACACTTTATTCCCTCGTAATACAGTTGAGAATGAGTCTGTGCGGGGAGGTCGTTAAAAGTGTTTAGACGCAAACAGGAAGTCACCAGCGGTTGGTAGACAACGCCCGTTGGTTACCGGACGCGTTGTATCGGAGTTACGTAAGTTAATAGGAGATAAGGGTTGATTATTCCTAACTACAGCGGATGGACTGCGAACGTGTGGCTCGGTTGCTTTGTTAATTAATACCAAGACTACTGCAGCACCTACTTCACAGTACTTAGACATTTTAAGCCTTGGGTCGACTGAGCGAGATTACAGTTGCTTAATCGATCTAATAAAGGATTTTTCAATTTCCTTTTAAATTTTAAATAAATATTTTAATTTTATTGCAGAGTAGCGGCCACCTCCTTCTTCGTTCGGGATGAACAATTAATTAAATACATGATTATTAAAAACTGTAGGTTTACTGACATTTTATATAGACTTTCATTTATGCAATTACGTGTTCTCTCTATATACCAATTTCCATTTCGATCGATCAAGCCGTTGTTGAGTTATACGAGACATACCTACAGATAGACAGACAAACAAAAATTTTCAAAATAGTCAAATTGATGTTAGCTAATTATTAAACGAATATTTATCATGACATGATTCGACAAAAAAAAATAATGTACATAAACAGACACTACAGATTTATATAGTGGTATAGATAAACAAATATCATGATTATATCATCATATATGTATGTATGTATGTATGTAATCATTATTTAATTGGAAATGATCACTAATTTATTTCAATAATAATAACTTTAGCATCATTTTTTTGTATTGAAGCGCAAGATTGCAATATGATATATTTATACAATCCACAATTACTTACGCGACATAAATGCATAAAAGTTTTGTAATTAATGGAAGGTATGTAGGTTCTATTACAATACCTGTATAAATTAGCTTTGGTGCGTATATTATGGGTATTATTACGATGATTAAACAGCATAATAATTATATTGTTTATAAATTAGGTACCGGTTCGCTTATTTCGGTTATTTCGGTTGCTATTGTAATTATAAAATCAATGTCTTAATAGCCACAGCATATTTCGTCTATCTTCTAGATGTCGCAGTGATCTACGTAGAACGGGTAAAAGTAATTGGATGGAAAGAAACGAAGATCAGTCACACTGGCGCTTTGGAAGTGGTCTACCCAGCATTGAATTTACATTGGTTTATGATGAGCTTCTGGGGAGATGATTTAAGCCATCATCCACAAGTCTGGCGAGGTGGAGGTAAGCAGATTCTAGGTATACAGATTTATCGAAAATTAACTATAATTACGATGCATGTTTTGAACAAAAAAACATGCAGATAAATAAACATGTTCTACCTTGACATCATACCAAGTGGTTTAAAATAAATTCACCTTTTTTTGTTTTAATAACCTCCTTCTTCTTCCCGTTTCCTGGCCGACAATGCATCAGCGATACCTTTGGTCTTGCCGATGTCCATGGGCGACGGTGACCACTCACCATCAGGTGGCCCGTCTGCTTGTTTGTCGGCTTTTAACATAACATATAATTTAAACCACATTCCATTCCAAAACAGGAACAACTGAATACTATTGTAATTTCCTTCAGAGGAAACTCTTTTCATACACTTGAAAGTAATTTCACCAAATGCAACGTTAAAGTTCGTTTTGTATGTCTACGTCACTGAATGTGACCTACACTATATTTGGAATAGGGTGGAGAAGCGAGACGATGCGGCGCGTCGTTCCGGCGCCAGGGGAGTGACGAACTTACACAGTGTATTGCTCATCAGATCTTCTTTGCTTTTTTAGTTTTATTTTGTTTTTCAACTTATTACTTTAAACCCGTAATGTACTTGAAACAAATGGGAAAAGTCGTTTTGTTTACGATGATTTCATAAATATGTGGAATGTAAAATAACATTAATAAGATGGTCAACTTGTATTAGTGTAAGTGGCCACTGCCCATAGGTTAGGCACCTGAAATAGAAAAATTCAAGAGAGATTGAACGACTTATTTGAAAACTTCGCTCAAATCATAATTACTGAAGCACATTACAATCTATGTATGTACGTGTGATTATTTATCGTGCCCTAAGATATATTGTTTATGAAGATCTTGAAGTGAGGTTATTGATCGATGAGGGACGGAAAAAGAACAATGATCCTTCTGATTGAAATTTTGAATTCTTTTGTCTTTTTGTCTAATAATTTTATCAATAATGGATCAATAATGGACAATCCGAATAATGTGAGGAACATCTTTTGCAACTATAAGAAAAATAAATTCACTCTATTCTCTTTAATTTTCCATATTATTTCATCAGCTGAAGTGAAATGAGTAAAGTATTTGATTGCAAACGCAATTAATGTCATAAACAAGTTTTATCGATACTATGACCAAAAAAAAATTACAAAATCACATTTCAATGTTATAAAACAAAATATCACTATTCTAAATTTGCACGGAATTCTCAAACATTTTCACAATTCATTCTTGCGACAATTTTCCAAGCGATCCAATACATTTGTCGGCTCATACCGAGGGCGGTATCGGATTCCCCATACGAAACACAAATAAAATGTATGGGATACGTTCACACCGCACTATGATGTAATGTTGATTGTGTTTTCCAAGTTATTGATTGATTTATAGTACAAGCAAGTCAGAATATGCAAAGTCTGTTAAATTTGTCTATGATATCAACGAAAACATAACAAACAATAAATAAGTAACAAAGAAAACATAATATATCAAAAATGTAGTTCATTAACACTCAACAACCAAATACATTATTGACCCAACATTCTATAAATTTAAAGCATTGCTATTTTTTTTACTCCCATACAAATCTTTTTGAAACGTTACAAAGAAAATTAAAAGAAAATACTTTTTTAAGGATATATAAATCAATGATATTAATTATCTATGTACCTAAAACGTTTTGTAACTTTCTTTACGAATGTAGATTTCAAAGTATAAATTCTATAGTCGGACATCACCATTGCCCTGAAGATTTTGTATTATTTTTAACGTAAGGGAGCTAGTTTGTACACTGGTTAGTTATACGTCACTGGTCAAGGAATTGAAAAATCCGCTCAAAAAGTTCACTAACGCCCTTACGAATATCCAGGAGCAACGGTGACAATTTATCATCAAGTGGGCTATTAGCTCATTCAGATATAGGCTTTTGATATAAAAAGAGCACCTGTACTGGTCTAGCGCGTTGTAATTTCTTGTATTAAACATTACAATTTTGCTGTTCGATAAGTGCGAAAATTACGCATCGGTGTAACACGCAGTCTAATGCAATAGCAAGTAGGTAGTGAGTTAATTTAGTTGAGTGGATTCGCCTTGCATTGTCATCGCTTGTTTATCGTCCCACAAAGCAACTTAATGGTATTAAACTTTAGATATTGGGTTGAATAACGGACTTTTTGCTTTGTGTCACATTAGACAAGTTTTAGCCGTTTTTCTGATATTCAGATATAAATGACAAAAGGCGATGACCGACTTTTTGTAGAATCTGACATTATATATCTGTTCCATTTATAATTTATAGTTAAAACTAAAATGTCGAGGTCAGGCACAGCTTTTAATTCATTTCGAGGGAAATTATGTAATTTATTTTCAACGAATATCACTATGAGCTAGACATTCGAATGAATTGAAGAATAATGCGAGAAAGTTGTTCAGAATTGATTAAAAATTAGGATAGTGAGTGGCTTTATCCTTTCTTAACTTTAAATTATTTCTCTTGCTGGTTACAGCAGACTTGGCAATAGCATCTACACCTTTAAGACATTCCTGAGTGTACCAATTTAGGCGTACCGATACTTCTCTTAGTGGCAAGTGAAAATATTTGTTATCTGACTGGTAATCGACTTCCTTTTCAAAGCCAGTCACGAAATGTCTGTAACATGTTTCGAATGCAGTGTCAAATAGTCCGTTAACAAGCGGGTTTATCGCTTTCTTCTCGGTTCGCGACGTGTCGGTATTATTTAAGTGGCATATATCATCAATATGAGAAACATGCTACCACTATAATCGTCTCTAGGTAAAACTGTAAAAACCGCAATGAATGTCGAGTCAAAGCGTGCTTCAGAAGCTACAAGACGTCCACAAAGAGCAATAATTAAAGTATGCAATATTAATTACTTCAGTTACATACTTAATATGGTTGTTTAATAGGTGCACTGTTATGTAGGTGTACTCAAACTTATACCCTAGCTACTTGTTCAATTAACATGCAAGGAAAAAGCATTTAATTTTTTGCCACAAAGACAAACTAATATCATTGTATTTTGATTACGAGCGTTGATAGCAGTGTGACATAGTTCGTGTAACTACGCTCTTCAGTGCGAGGGCGCAGCTTTGAATATTTTCACCAGTAATTTTTCAAAGTTATTTCATGTCAGAGGTCAATTACACTTACTTACGAAAGGAAAATATAATGAGGAAACCTGTATACTTTTGTATAATGTTCTCGAATGTTTGAATATGTTTTAATTGTATTTCTGGTGGAAACATAACGAGCGAATTCTCTTTCTTGGAGATCGACTTTTGTATTAAGGCCTAAGATGGAAGGTCTTTGCTGTTAGGGATGTTACGGTCGATGAAATATGCCATAGAATTTAAAAGTTAAAATTAATATTAAAGCTAAAATTTAAAAGTCTTGATTTGAAAGTTGTAGAATTCGATAGTAATATTCTTTGAAGGTGGTATAGTAGACATTGAAAATATTCGAAATTAATATTGAAAGATTTTCAAAAGCGTTGAATTTGAATATGAAACACTTAATTCGGGAGAAGAAGAATTTGAACTTGGTAAAATTTGAATGTATTACAGTTTCGAAATGCTACTAGTGGTTCGATCAAGTCACACTGAAGCTTGGTCAAAAATGCTTAAGTTGTGCCCTAATACAGTGAACCGTTTAAGAGGTAGAATTTGACAATCCCTGTATCTTGCTCTCACCACTCTGCAACTCCGCAAAACCGATGCGTCTAGATACATGAAATTATATTTTAATGTTTCTTAAGTAAAGTAGGTAAGCATTAAGAAAGGGTTTATGAAAAATACATCGCGTACATATGTCAAGTATGGTCTTGAAGCTAGTAAAATCATAGAAATATATCATGAATATTGTTTAAGTTAGTACGTGATCTTGGAGAATTGAAGGCAGATAATTACAAAATGCATTATTAAGGCAACACTCAGCAACACTAGCTTTATTATTCATTGGATAGTGTCTTGAGTCAGTTTGTCTTCTGACTTTAATATGTAATGTAAGGATGCAATCAGCTTTTGGTGAATATTTATAAGAAAAATCTTGTAAAGTAAAAAATAATTTTGATGATATATATTTTTTAATTTGCTTCGAATTTTTTTCATTAAATTATATTTTTGTTCCAGGTAACAATTTAGAACTTAAGGTTATGTAATGTGTTATGTTAACACTGGCGTCATTTAGGCACTCTTTGGATGTATCTTGTACGTAGCTGATGGTAATAATATTTATATACTATTTTAATAGTTTTCGTAAGTGTGTATGTTCATAGTACTCGGCAAAATGAACTCTCCTTATTCTGCTACTATATAAAATGTCAGTTAACCTAATGATATGTAATGAAGTAAAAACATATTAAATTTTCAATAATAATGTATATGTAATTAATGATCTAACCCGAATGAAGTCGGACGGGGTTGCTACCTAGATATAAGCGTGTGAGGGTCTAACGTGTTTGCTAATTACGTTAGAAATGTTCATGAACAATAACTTCGATGTTGCTTATTTTATAATTAATTTCTTTTATTTCAGTTTTTTCATTGCAATATTATGTTAATAATATATACCTACAGTTATTTTTTAGGTATACAGTTATTTTTTCGGTATAGGTATACCTACAGTTATTTTTTAATACTTGTAAATATATATTTTTTTAATGTTTACACACTCACACCCCCGCACTAGAATTTGCTGTGTTGCGGGTGGCATGGACATACACAAATATGACATCACAAAGACCCATGACCCGAAAACAAACATTGATCTGTCACATAAATGTCTGCCCCGGGCGGACTATCAACGGGGCTATAGGGGTGTCGATCTAATGAAACTAGTATTCATGTAGTGGCAGAAATTAGATGATAAGAATAGAATAGAATAGGGTAGGGTAGGGTAGAGTAGAGTAGGATAGGGTAGGGTAGAGTAGAACAGAGGAGAGGAAAGGTGATTTAATCTATTAAGGTCAATGTTATCCGAATATGTGTTTTGATTTTGTATTCCGATTCCTAATAATGATCTGAGGAATTTCCAGACCGTGGATGGGTCTTCATTGCTGCTGGTTAGTATTAAGCTGACTTATGAATGACTTATGAATATTTACATATCTTGACACGTCATATTACAGCGAATTGCGTAACGTTTTATACTTCGATTTATTGGAGTCGTTGGTGTTACACTGTGTCGGGACTTGGCCTTATTCTTTTTCTCCAGCTCAGCTTTTACATCATCAGTCAGCATATCGGGATAGTGAGCCGGAATACTCTGAGCGTTTATGTGTACGGCATTGACACTTTGGACAACGTCAGAAAAGTTTAATTTTAATGCCACGTTCAATTAGGGAATGTTTGCCAAGCTATCATTGAAGTAAAATGAAATGAAATAATATTTATTCGAAGTTAGTTTTTACAAACACTTTTAGAAAATCAAACTACGCCATCACTTCAACAAATCCCTACCGTGAGTGGTCTAGGAAGAAGAAGCGGCAAGAAACTCCCGGGGAGTTTTTTTCCCACTCACAGTTACAGAACGCACTTAAACTGGCTTAATATTAAACTCATGCCCAATGTCATTGCTTCTTAAACCTTCCGATGCAGATGAAAATAAATA
>PDGT01000012.1:5240759-5304125 GCA_003671415.1 Megathymus violae | reverse complement strand
TAGCGTTCAGTGCCCAAATATTTTATTATCGATAATATGAAAACCAATCAATAGCTACCAAACCTAAAAAAGACAAAGTAAGGAAAAAAAATACTAAATAGTTTTGTCTTTCACCGTTTGTATATGGAGCATAACGAATTGATAAAAACGTTAAAAAGTTTATTGGCTAGACAAATTGCACTTATATTATTAATATACAAAGCCGAGTAGCTCGGCGGTGTCTCTGTTTAGATATATGTATTCGTGGAACTACAATATGAATTGCGTAACCACAACTTTTGCATAGTTCGCGTCTCCGCGGACCGCAGAATATGAATCCATAAGCCACAAAGTAAACTTTCGTTTTCACTAACAGAAAACAATGAAACAACACTCTGAGAACAAACGCAACCTTATTTGGTAGTGACCGAGTCAATAAAGCAGAAGTTCGCTTATTCGAAACCCGAACTTATCTCATCTCTTGACGGGAGCAGTTTAGGTCATAGTCCGAAGATATGTAATTTCCGTTTTTTTTTTATAGAATATTAAAAAGCGTACCCATAAGTTTGCTGGTATAACGTTTCTTTATGAATACCTTCGTAGTTTTTATAACTAAGTTGTAAATACGTTGAAACACTACGGATTGGAAAATATATTTCTGAATGTTTTTAATTATTTTTACGATAAGTATTAGTATTAGTATTAGTAGCGTGGGATTAGTATAGTAAAATTGGTAGTAATCTAAAAAAAACTTTTAAACAAACCACGGTAATATTGCTCATATTTCACTACAGCTGTATCCCTACAATCGTTTATGTTCCCATGAAAATTTATTAAAATTGATTATTTCCAACGCACTGGCTTTCAAGTAATGTGTGTTATTGTATTTCCCGGGGAAGAGTGTGATTTTCCGGAGACTGTAATGTTCAACATCTATTATTAACACCACGGCATCGAGTCTAGTGGTGCAACAATATTGTTTCATTGTTTATTTAAGCATCTTTGCTGTTCTTATCAGATAAAGGAATGGTAGGCAATTTGTAACGAGGTGATATATTCTTATTAGGTATTATAAGTGTTACAAGTGCCTGTACCCAGGACAAACCTAATAACGGTTTTTATGGGTATTATTTATGTAAACCAATGTATTTTTCATTCGATTTAAGAAAAAAAAAAAGAAAATTTTGTCTGCTAGGTTTTCCATAGAAGGGCAAATTTGTAGCTTGGGAATTTCAATTTTTATACATATATTTGTTACTATAGTGTATTGACATATGAAGGTAGTAGATATATTATGTGTTAACCGCCGTCATTGTTATTTTATTAAATCAGTCTCGTCTGGAACCTTCTGGCGTTTGATTGCGAATCCTTCAGTTGCTTTGCACGCGTGGGTTCGGATCCCATCTTCGTCGCCACTGGAAGGATTCGCAATCAAACGCAAGAAGGTTCCAGACGAGACTGATTTAGTAAAATAACAATGACGGTGTTTCACAAATAATATATCTACTAACTTCATATGTCAATACACTACAGTTACTGCATTTTACTTGAACAATAAAGTAATCATGATGGCAAATTTAATCGTATTTTCTGCTCGAGGATCCATTTTGTTACGTAAACTGTCCCTTAGATGAACCCATATGTAATTATAATGGAGTTACAAATGTTACCATTAAAATTGTTGCGGAATCTTCAAGTTATGTAAAAATTACTTTTAACTTACAGTTAATGCAATTAAATATTTGAAAGTGATACAAAGCCTCTACAATATAATACGAATGTTAACCGGATAACACTTGAAACTATAATAACTAAAAACATTGACATGCAAAAAGTGAGTTCTTTTTGGCACTTAAATTCAAACTCCTTTTTATTTTAATAATAATCTGGTGTATCTAAATTGGTCTAATTGGATATATATACATGAATTCTAATTAAATTGTCGCGTTATTGGTATTGATATTTTTGGTAAGCGTGAGTGTCACAACTACCTAAGGTAAGGCTGTCAGATTTATTTTTATATCTTCTGCAATTGACGGACAATAATCTATTCTTAAGGACTATATTGAAACGTCTCGTATGGACAAGTAGGTGTGTTATGAATAAGTAGATAACTTATTCCAAAGCATATATATAGTAACAGACTTTTACAGGTATGCAAATTATTTCATACCTGTCCATCTACTAGACTGTATTGCCTTTCTGTCTTTTATATTGGCGACCAGATAACTTGTACGCTAGTTGGTAGTGACTCTACCTCCTCAACAAAAAGTCCCGTGTTCGATTTCTGATCGGAACAGATATTTGTGTGAGAGATAGATGTTTGTTCTTGTTAATGATGTCTAATTTTTGTATGTATGTATTTGTATAATACGAGGAAATCTGGTGTCGGTGTACGAGTGTTTATTAAGTTCCATTATTTATTTATTTATTTATACTAGTGGTTGCCTAGTAGTTTAAATTTGAACTCAACCATTAAATAATTTTCTATTTCCAATTCTTTCATAAATAATACAAAACCTCGTCAATAGCTACCAAATAAATAAAAATATATTGTTAACAAACAGAAGAAAAGCTACTGGACTGATTTATTTTGTCTATATCTATCCATCAGCGTTCGAAGCATTCGTCTACGAATTGCATCTTTGCGACTTTTGCCTCATAGCGATATACGTAACATAGCTCTCTCCATAGTTGAGTTGTCTCAATGACTTTGAGCTTTCGAATGAAACCATTGTAAAATACCATGTCATCAAAGGTAAATAAATACACAGCCTGAACACTATCGACTTCATGCATTGTGGAAAATCGGATGAGAATATACGTCTGAGTCTTGCGAATGCTATCCAGCCGAGTTAGATTGTTCAATTAAACTCTATCTTTAAATTGGACTTATTAATCACCTAAATCATTTTCTCTGGGTAAACGTACTCGTCGAAAACTAGGAGAGCAGCGTCAATGACAACCGGTATAGTTGTGACATGTTCGTTAGACGCGACTTCAAACCGTGTAATGTCGGGTCAATCTATCACGTATTTAAGTATAAATATCCGCCTTTTCAAATGTATATAGAGAATATGTTTGAGAAATCGTTAATTTTTTTTTACATTTTTTTCATAATAATAAAAACTAAAGCTCCCCAATAGCTTTTATATATAGTAACATATAAAAAATCGACTGAAAACCAAAAGAGAAACTGGGATACAAAGTTTACTCTTCACGAATAATTATAAAGAAAATTTTAAATTGTCCCTGGCACAAAACTGGCCCTTTATATTACTGTGACATGTCGGGATGCAAGGGTTCGTAGAAACGCTAAAATAGTTCTGCAGACTTTATTACGCTATTAGCAAAACATCTAACACTTATTACCAGCTACAGTCGCACACTCGTACATTTTAGGTATTTCGGTCGAATGCAAAACTCTTTGCTTCTGTATTCAAAAACCGAATAATCCGCGGGCGATCCTAGCCTCAATTTGTACTACTTTCTTTTTTTGTTTACTTTATTTATGATTAATTACGTTAATTCGTATTAATTTAGAATTTTTATAATTACACGTAATAAGGTTTTGTTTTTCCAGTATAACTTTATAAATTAGTATTAATAGCCATACAATGAATCGGCACATCAAAACATAATTACTTAGCAAAAATCATTGTGAACGCCTTCATTTTAGTTAATTAATACTAATTATCCATCGTATGGTACGATCTTATCATCGTTAACCATCGACTTCTGTATATGTTGCTCAAAGTGAAATATATACCTGCTTGAGCACAATGTACATTTCAAAGGCCATAATGTTTTCTTTTCCTCTTTATGTCAAAGATTTATGTCTTGACGTTAAGCGATGAACGTGTTAATGATGAATTTTTAATGGAAAAGATATCCTATTCCCTACAAAAATAGCGTGATTTAGGTATTTTCAAAATAACATGTTATATTTGTTTGAAAGGTTTGGAGTCATAACACATAGAGGTGCCGAATTCGGTCTAAATCAGTCGCTAGGGCTAAGTTTTTAATGCGAAAGAAAATCTGACTCAATCAGTGAATAAGTGTTTTGTATAGTTAGTTGGTAGTGGTGCTTTGTGATGGTACGAGGTGGTGTGTGATAGTGAAGCGACGATGGCTTCAATAACAATTTTTAGCACAATTCGGTAATATCATCATCTCAACCCACAATTTTCTCCCTGTTGAGCTTAGGTCTCCTCTCATAATGAGGAGATTAAAATCAAAGTCCACCTAGCTGGCAAAGTACGGATTGACAGACTTCTCGTATGTTTGAAAACATTATAAGGAACTCCCAGGTATGCAGATTTCCTCATGGTATTTTCTTTCACTGAAGCAAGTGAAGTTCAACTTAAATTGTAGACAGCCGTAAATGTAATCCTGAACTAAGCTCAGTATTGTATGTAGGTACACCAATTTATAGTATAGAGCATATTGCGAAAGTACATTAGTCACGTCTTTTATAAGTCATAAATCAATCAATCAATCACTGACAACCCTATTGAAACTCAAATATTGAAAAGTTTTATGTACCTCAATTCTTTGTAAAAATATTACTATTATAAAGAAACACATTCAAATATATCGAGGTTTTATTTTGTCGTTAGAAAATAATAACATGACAGAATAATTTTTCAGCTATTATAACAAAAATTTATTACGATTTACGTCAAAACTTTCCAAGGCAGACTTTATAGGTTGAATATAATAATGAATAGATCTTTCGCGATAAATGTACAGTTTATAGTATCTATTGAAATTGTATACAATAGGACATGTCAATTTATATAGAAATATTTTACCTTAAAAGTAAATAACACTCACGATTTTGAAATTTCATATAGGTATTTACGCCTATAAAACTCGTGACAAGTGACACTTGACGGACACTAATAACAGATGATACCGTCAACTAGAACAATCTCTTAATTTTTTTCCTTTTTATATATCACTAGTGACCCATCCCGACTTCGTTCGGGTAGAACAATTAATCCATCCGGAATATTTTACCTCTCAAATGGTAAAAGAATTTTACAAATAGATGCCTCGGAATTACAGGAAGCAAGTAATAATAAATTTTACAAGCACATAATTTTAAAAAATAGAGGTGCGGGTCCAAATTCCCATTGTGAGACAGTCCAGCAGTGGTACAATATGAATTGTAATGATGTAGAAGTAATGTGTGTTTTTGTATGAATGGTTTATGTGAATTTACATTTTATATATAAATCAACATGAGCTGCGAAAGCAACACAATGTAAACACCTCGTAAATACCTCGTCACCGGAATCGCTTTGTCGGTCACTCGCTCCTTGATTAACTTTACACCCGCTGTTGGTAATTAATTTAATGGCATGTCTTTGTTTCAGCTACGTTATGTTTCATTTAGCAAAAACAATACGTTTATTGTTTTATTTTTTATTAAAAGGATTTCGTTTTTAAGCAAGAGTGGAAATAAAATCGTTATAGAATTAATTTAAACTGAAAATGAAAAAAAATATTCAAAGAAGCAATGTAATAAATGGTTTTGGAATTTTAACAATTAATTAATAATAATATAGCAGAAGTGATACCTTACTGGTTTCATTGTTGGTTTCTCGCGAGGGGGGACCGAAATTGGAATTTGCATACACTACAAATTTTTAGCTTATGTGCATATTAAAGATTAGGTATTTCTCACTTGCTTTGATAAAGAAAAATATGTTTAAGAAACCTGCATATCTGAAAATTTTCCAATATTGTCAAAGATTATGAAACTTGCAGTATGGTAAAACCTTTAACTTTCATATTGAAGACCATAACCCAGTCGAGAGACCAGTAATAGGTTGAGATGAATGATAAATGATAATTATTTACAAACAATAATCTTTTTTATTGTTTGTGCTCACTCTTACTCTCGTCTTTTTTATAATTACCTAAGGTTTGGTGTACTTGAAAAACTAGACTTCCTATATTTATATGTATATCTTGTTCAAATTTTCAATTGTTAACAAAATATTGTTTTATTAGTCCACTCAAGTTCATATACGTTTTTTAAACTGGACGACACTATGATGGTAATACAGTTTTTCAAATATTAATTCATGAATTAAATTTAATTAATTAATTTTAGTTTCGTATGGGAGAAAAAAATCTCATATAATTTATTTAGCAGGTTATAAATATATATACATGTTTATGGTAATTATAATTATTTAATAAAAGTGACTAAAATAAAAAAGTACCTCAGTAGGAATGGACTTTATTGTTTTTTTATATTTTTTTAATACTTGTTTTATTTTTACCCTAATTTTGTCAATAGGTAAATTGGCTACTACCAAATACAATAACAAAACAATATACAATTAAATAGCAATGTTATATTTATATAGCTTTATATATCGTATAAATCAATCTGAAATTCCACCAATAACGGCTACATTTTATCTAAACATATACCTTTAAATAAAGTCATTTTGTCTACAAACTTAAAAGTTTTGCCAGAGGTTCTCATGAGACCAGTGAGTGCCAAATTCACCCTGTAATTTCTGGCTCAATGGAAAGTACTAAAGCTCGTTTTCCTCTTCAATATCATAAAAAGATCTTATTCAAGAACAGTGCTATCATTGATCCGAAAAGTTCCACCGCTGTATTTATAAGTACGCTCAAGTGACTTGGGTTCAGATTTGCATATTTTAAAAGTGATTCGCACCTGCTTCGAGTTGCGGCGAGTCCAAAGTTTGGAGCGACTCAAGGTGTTAATTTTACAGAATTATCTCGCCGCCAAGGCCTGATTAGGAGTTCTAGAGTGATATTTAATTAAAGCAGTTACTCAGCTTCGTTTGCGGATTGTTTTTATCACTTGAAAATGCACAGATTGAATTATTGGAATGTTATAGTAATTATAAATACACAATTTAGCGATAATACTGGATAATATTATTTTTGAAATGATATTCGAATTTAAGGACTAAAAATGTAAGAAATAATTGATAACTAATCGAAATATAAAGTATATATTGAATAGTTTATAACTATCTGGTTTGTATTATATCTGTATTTATATTATACTAGCGGCGCGCTCCAGACTACGTTTAGGTTGAAAAATAAGTTACGTGTACATGATATATAGCCTATATTCGTCCAGAATAATGTGTCTTCCAAATGATGACAGATATTTTCCAATAAGTGCCGTGGCTCCATAGATTACTTTCCGCATATACACGAACTCACAAAATTTACACCCTCATTATAATATTAGTATGATTTCTATAAAAACCTTACCTCCTGAATTCTTTAGTTAAGTGAACCTCTTATTTTGTACAATATGACTCATAGAAGACTAAAAAGGATGTGTAGCGATCAAATTGAACAGAAGTATTAATTTATCTGCTTTTCATATTGTTTGCAAGAGAGACATGGTAATAGGTATTCTAATGAAGACTCTTGGATTGTAAATAATCTTTATCTTTTGTGCTATTTGAAACAACGTATAGATTCATATAGAAATACATTTTATACATGTATGATCAAAACCTTAAATCAAATTGCTTACCTTAAAAAATGCTAAGATTACATAAAAGGTCCATTTGTATTGTTAAAACCTCTCCATTGAAACAAAATAATAATTTATACAAAAGTTTGTAAAGCCGTAACATAATTTTGTAAATTTGACACTGAAGCTTCAACTCCAAACTTCAAATTGGGAACAACTTGAGGGTTGGCGCGGAACACCGTTAAATATGGTAATCCGGTATCTGTAACGCATCTTGAACAACCTAATTGGTTACAAAAAAACTTAAGCAATTTATTGTATAAAACAAAGTAGTTCGTAGTAGTCGCGATCTTTTCTACCGGGTACTTGTAAAGTATAGAATTTGCTTGCTTTGGAAATCCTCCCGGAGCGCTATGACAAGAAAGACATAAAAAGAGCTCTACTTCAGGACCAGCGATGCGTTGGCGACTTCGCTCAGGTTGCACATGTCTATAGGCGATGGTGACTGCTTAACATCAGATTGCCCCTCTGCTTTTTCAGTAGGCTTTACAATCATAACAATAAATTGTTTTGTAAAATTAAATTTAATAAACAAATGCACTGCAATTGTACACCTGGAAGATGTTGTACGGTTGTGAGATTAGCTTGTTCAAATAAACCAGAGAATTCAAATAACCCGAAAGAAAGAAGTGATCCAGCTCCAATTCACCCAAATAGGCTGTAAGAACTCACGTTACACGGTTCTGTAGCGCTTGCCAATAACAGTCAACGCACAGACGTCACAAAGCACAGTAGTTTAAAGGTGTAAAGGTGTTTTTGAATAATGTGTAGCTTTTCACCATTAAAAAAAACCTTCAAATTCTAATATGACGAATTTTCAAACCCATTTTAAAATCTACAAAAAACCAAATATAACTTTTTAATTTAGAAATTAAGTTGTGGCTGTATCAAATAGGATATTTTGTACCACCTAGTACTAAAAATGTGTACATTATGTTGACGTTCATGTAAATAAATATAAATTTTACAATTGATGCGAGAAGCAGCTAACAAGATCGTTGAAAAATTCTATTACTACGTAGTGTAATTACCTCATCCGTTGTACAACATGTACCATGATTGGTTGCTGTCACATCATAATAGGCAAAAACTGGAGCCTGAAGTATCTTCAACAATGTCGTGTATATTTAGTGTTTCAACTTTGATGATCAAATTGGTTGCATTTAGGCTCTTTCATCACCTCCCGCCAGGAATACGTCTAGTTATTAGTAATTCTGCATATACACTGCCTATTATATATTATATAGCTAGAGTCATGGTGATATGCGGCAAAGTTGCCTCGCTTTTTGGATTAATTTAGATTTTATAGTAACATAGATAATTGTTCCAACTCAACGAACTCGAGTCGGGCCGCTGTTCCTTAAGAAGTTTGAAAACAGCATCAGCCTATTTCTGTTTCTTCAGTTTTGTAATAAAAAGATGTGGCCAAAAATTTTAAAAGTTGACGTATGAAAGTTTGATATATTGTTCGCGGTGAATAGATGAGTCGTTATATTAAACCGTGGGGCGCCCACACTCAATTTCATGAAAAAACTTATAAACGCCTCGTTGCCTGGATATTTGAAGAACCATGGATGCGGCTTTGTTAACTGTGTGGTTATGAGTTTAGTTGCTTAACTTTATTTCTGTCGGTATATTTATGAATAATTTATATTTTATTTCTATTTAGCCGTGTTTCGGTCTCAGTGTCGGAAAACCAGTAATAATGCGGTTCCCACGTTTCCTTTTCGGTCGGTAACACTTCAGTGATGCATTTGGTGTTACTGAAGTCTGTGGGCTTCGGTAACCACTTATCTCTGGGCGGCTCGTATACTTGTTTGTTGACTAGTTACTTAAAAAAATCTTAGTTTGCTTATTTAATAAAATAATTACACCAAAACACCAATTGGAAGTTTTGGAGTCAGAAATAATCAGAAAAGCTTTATTTCTTTAGAAGGGTCAAGGACTCATCTCATTCTAGAGTGTAAGCCAACCTCTCCTAATCATATTATACTCTGCTAAACTACGAATGAGGCAATAACAAACGGTCTTTGAATAAGGACCACTTGAGCCACTTGTTTATTAATGAATTAAGCCAATTAAAGGTTTTTCGCATGCGAAGTGTTGGAATATTTACCTGTCTGGTTAACCACCATTAGTAATAAGGGGTCCCCCGTTTCTATTTTAAAAACCGCGCTTGGGATGGTTTATCAAAAATAACTAGTAACGCGTCCGTGAAGCCTTTAGAATTGCGTACGTCCACGACACTCACTAATCACCCAGCGTCTGTTTGTTTGTCGAGTATTGATTTAAAAACACATCCAACACAAGTAAACCTCGATCCATGTACAGACAGGAACAACTTTTTGACGCAGTCATGCCAAAGAGCGTCTTTTAAGAGTGTTCTTTTCAACAAAAGTTATGGGCCTCTGGATTAAATTTTCTTTTTGCTTTAACACTTTCCTTCTTGTATGCGGTACTTTATTGAACAGTTGGGAATACAAATAACTTGGTTATTTGATTTTGAACAAACTTTACTTTTAATATACTCAGAAACGGGATAAGCTTTAGATCTAAGTTCGAACCACTGTATTTGTGTTAAAGTAATTTAGATGGTAATAATAATAAGGGCCAATAAATATAGTGAGCATAACTCTATATTTTTGTATAAATTATAAGTACTTAATATATTTGTGTAATTAATAATTAGTTACCGAGTAGGTAATTTGATACTTCTTCGTATTTCGGGACTAAACAGGGGCCTTACTCCCGAAAACGTTTTGGTTTTGTTTTTGTTTCTGATTCGAACTCGAATCTGATTCGAACTCGATCTAAAGTTCGTACTCCCGAACCAAATCGAATAGAATATCAAGATCGACTTACGATCGAACGTTATCGGCGTCGTTAAATGTATCCGGTTAGTGACGTCACAGTTAAGTGCGAGAAGTACATGCATATTTCACATATAAATATTTAAAACATGTTAAATTTAATAGCTTTCTTTTAAAAAACCGTGTGTATGTGTTTTATGTGTTTTTCAGATAAATTAATTATTTATTAAAATATTATTTAGTATAACGACGCATTTTTTCGGAACTCAATTCCGCAACGCCGCGGAATATATTGAAATATTCACTTATATCAATGGACAAATGATAATTCCTCTGGAATTCTTCATTATCCATTGCAAGTGCCCGAGAGTTATATCGACGTATTCTAAGAAAGTTTGTCCTTTCTCGAATGTCTATACGATGCGCTTCCTCTAAAATATTAAATAATGATTTTTAGTTCCAATTTGAACCACCGTTCGATCGTGCGCTAGCGTAGACATTCAAGAGTACGAAATTGACATATGAGCGAAATCAACTCGATTGATTTAAACTCGAAAGCGTTGGGAGTAAGGCTGCAGGAAGGAATTATATATATATATATAACTTTTGAGTTGTATAGGTAAAAAATCCTAAACTTTTGTTAATGTTATAATATTTTTAATTCATAAATACACATTTAATAATTTCAATGAAACGTGTTTCGAGGTATAAGACTGATAAAACATTTTTACATCCAATTAAAACATTTTTATTTCTTCAATCATCACAGAATAATGTTCATGTAGTCGCTCTATAGGATGCCTGAATTTTGGTGAACGTTACCATCATATGTCCATTCGTTTCATTATGCATAATCATGACTGGTAATGAATCGGTGACATAATAATTTGCTGACGAGGGTGTGACAGATTATCTGATGTTCACAGTACATAATGAAGCAAGTAGATTATATGTATATAGTTGCCCTTACATATTTAGAGATTGGCAAGATGAGTTTGAATAGGGTCAATTTGGGTTAGATTTAATGCATATATAGAATTTTTAGCTAAGCCACGATTTTACACTAATAAATAAATAAATAAATAAACGTTTACACACTCACACTCTCGCACTAGGATTCCTTGTGTTGCGGGTGACATGGACATACGCTAATATGACATTACAAACACCCATGACACGAGAACAAACATTTATCTGTCCTTTAATTCAAAACGTTATTGCATGCAATGCGTAACTAAAAAGGCCATACAATTTATAATCGGTTAAAGTGAAATGAATCAGTCGATCTTGTTTATACATTAATTGGGTAGTGAATTTGGTGATAAGTATTTTGACTTTCCTCTTAATAATTTTGAATTAAATAATCAATTAAAATAAAGTATGTAGTTCAATCTATCCTTATATTCATGAAAACTTCTACTACTCTTCTACTGAAAAGCGTCAGGGCTACTTTTTGCTTTAGTTTCTCCAGAGCCTTTAGTTTTACAGTTCAGCGTGATAAAATTATTTAGTCACGTGGCTTCTACCTCAGCCTTTTGCAATTAACGGTGAAATGTCTTGTCGAAATAATACTTATCAACAAAGGTATTGTAAAATGGATGATTATTACAGATGCTTAAATATAATTTAAGTAATTAATTGACTAAATATTTGCATAATTGTGAATATAGAAACATTTCTCTTGGCAGTGCTTTTCAGTGTAAAAAAAAATAATAACGCCTAATTTGAACAAAAAATTCTCCACATACGTTTTTAACTGTAAATTTCAAGCTTTCAGGGCATTAACTGCTTACTGGCTTGGTATCCCCTTGATTAAAGCGATTAATTCAATATACATTCCAAGTGTGAGATTCGGGCAATTATTAATCTTACGAAGCAACTAGAGACCACCAAATAATATTTTGTTTTTTTTTTTACCCACGGCCTAATTTCTTGTAATACCCTGATTTGAATTTAAATTTAAATGCAGGAAAGATTAAAGATTTTCGAAGTAAATTGGCGATGTCTTCTGGCGCCGACGGATCGAGATTTAAAGGGGATTTTGATAAAAAAGTACGCCAGTCGAAATCAGGCGTATGATGAAATTCGTATAAGTGAATGCAGACCTTGTTTCCTTAGCTATAGTTTAAGAGATTTTCGTAGCACGGGCACTGATCTCATTGTAGAAGGTTAAATTTAGGGAAGATTCATAAAATACTGCATTGAACTTAAACGGTGATTTTAGTTTAACAAAGTACGTATCCATTACAACACAACTGTTATTATAAGTATACCTAATGAAAATCGTCAGAAAGGATATAAAATATGTGTTTTCGATTTTAGAACTACGACAAACTGCTTCGAAAATGTATTTTATTATTAAATTATGTTTTTCTTGTATAAAAGGATGGTTTAGTTCAATTATCTTTATGTCCGAAAGAAGAGTATTGTCTTTAATTCCTGGGTGGGATAGACAATAACGAGTGCAATTAACTAACGTACAATAACTGGCCTTACTTGTATGTTTCTGATTCTAAATTTAATTTTTTGCGTTTAACACACACAGAAAATCGTAATGTGAAAAAATGCCGTTTTCACCCGGAAATTACAATTTACGTCATTTCTCTTCATCAAAATTGAAGTAAAATCCGTGAATTTAAAAAAAAATATATATGGAATTCTTTTAAAAACATTATGATAGATTGTGGCACATTAATCTTAATTATAAATTATTGTTATATTTTTTAATTTTATTAATCAATTATTTTCTTTACTAAGTGATTAAAATGTCACGCCAAATAATAGAGAGCTATGACATTCATACTTTAACGCCATAATGGATTTGTGGTATGTTGCAAATCCTTGATTTGTGCGCGTACCATACAATCATATTAGATTACATGGAGAGTTGAAATTTGTTTTATACGCTCCATTGGTTAAATACATAGACCTAGTCAGTATACATATACACACATAGATACTATTTATTTGGAAACATTTCCTTTAAATATTTTTTTTTATAATTTTGAAGTTAAAACTTCCTAATTTCAAAGTATAAAGTATGGGGCGCCAAGCACAGTACTCACTGTTCTTCGAGTTATTAGTTGCAATAATTAATCTATGATTTATATATATATATATATATACAAAGTTTTGAGTTGTAGCAGTAGTTTGCTTGGCTTCAGATGTACTGAATGTATGAAATCTTAAAGGTAGATCTTATATCTACTCTATTTAGATCTTGGATTTTTACACATGTTTTTTATTTCTAATTCCTTATACACCTAAACTTGATCATAAAACTTCATCATAGAAACACAATTAGTATATATTTTGGACAATATTTTTTTTTTCTTTTAACATTGTTAGAAACCGAATTGGCCATTAAGACGGTACTGCAGCTACTATTACGTGTATTTTTATTTAGGTAGTATAGAGTGAAATAAACGTAACTCACTATTATTATAATTGTTATCATAATCCTCAAAATGTTTAGTGTTTTGTTGTTGACCTTTTTTGTGATCGATTTGAAGGAAAAATTGTACCATATTTTCTACAATATTTATAAACTGATGCGAAATAAAACGACCTATTTTACGATCTCAGCGTTAAATTCCTATCCACTTTGCCTAATAATCGAATGAAGTCAGCTGTGCGCGACCAAATATACATGTATTTACATTACGGGTAGGTAATAAAAATAAAAGTTACGTGGAAAAGCAGTGGTAGGGCTAACATTAAAGCATTGTATATTTAATTTAGACATCGGGAAAAAAAACGTGGTTGACATTGTTCACACTGACAATGTTTCGAGTGAAAATATTCGTTACAATTTAATCGAAGATGTCAAATTAGCGTTCAAGTTTAGTACTACATCTAACAATTGCCGTCACCGATTCGTCGTGCATCGTGACTTCTATTTAACCCAAGAGCACAGGTAGCAGGTGGAATAACCAGCAATCGATCCGCAACACCAGCAATATTTCTTATTTTTATTGATTTATCATAACAAACAAATCATCGATGTACCATGTAGGGGCTTGTTGTTATTTTATGTCCTCCTCTATCATCAAGTAGATATAGTGTCATACGTAATGACTGACATTATTAATAACTAATAGGTTATCAAAGTGAAATAATTGCTATGAGCAAGAAAACATGCCGATAATTCAATATCTGTAAGGATAGAACGATATTGCGTCTCTATCAAGCTGGTAAAACCCGGATATTCAACCGTTTTTAATTGTCATAGATTAATAATTGATGGATTTTTATTCGATTTTTTATTTAATTATGAGGCAAGGATTAGATCAGATTTAAGTAATAGTTGATATCGTAAAGTAATTTTTGTGAGTTTAATATTTTAAAAATAATATTATAAATTAAATAAATAGCCATGCAGTAAGTAACACTTTAGCATTCTATAAAACGTAATAATTAATTATCCCATGGGTCATGGTACTCCTAAACCATGTTCTATACATAAGTTCTAAACCATGCTCTCTACATCGAACCTCAAACAATTAAGTTCATTGTAATCCACAATTGTCACACTTGGTGTCAAATCTCTCATGGTGACTAGGATTAAGCCATAGTCCTCCACTCAATCCATGTGCGCTATAACGGACACACACTTCAAGATAATATAACATAACTTTAAGATATGCTAGTTTTCTATCACCGCAGCAAGTAATCTATACGAGTACATATATCGCTACCTGTACATAAAGGATATATGATAAAAACTATTATTAGGGACTGGTCTTAACGCAATTGGCACCATAACAACAGTTGTTAGAATGGTTGTCTGTATGTTTGTGCGTTGATACGCGCTAATGTCAGAAACGGCTTAACCGATTTCGTTATGGTTTTTACTAGTGTATTGCAATAAGCTTCGCTTAAATTTAAAGTTAGTTTCATTTAACTCACTAAATAAAAAAATAAAAATACGGGTAACATTAGAAACTTTGGTCTTCTCTGCGCGGATCAACAGCATTCAAACACGGGGCCATCATTCCTATATTATGAATATTGGTGAATAAGTTGAAAAATATTAATTTTAATATACCAAACCCAAAGCCACGTTCACAGACTCAGTCGTTGATATATTGCGGAGTTGGGTGACTAAAGTCGGAAAAGTTACCATGGTTTTGAAGCAAATTGTCACGAAGTTAGGTGAAGTTCGTAACTCGCTCAATTACTTGGTCTTGAACACTTTGCCATTCTCCTTTTTAGCACAAATATAACTGGCTGCGACAGTTAATTATTATTACATATAGTTTCCAGGTTTTGTTTTTCTAAATTGTAGTTCACATGTTTAATTGTAAAGTACTGTTATCGTGTATTTTTTTTATGTTGTTCGAAATTTAAAATGTTTAATTTTTATGTAAACCTTCTAAAGGTTTAGAAGCTCTTGTTGAGGGAGATATAGAAACGAATGTATGTTGTATATTTATAATTTAATTTATACTAATAAATAATAATAAAGGATGAGTGCGAATGTTGTGAGATTGTGCGTATGCGGGGGTGATCTCTGAAACTACGAGATTTATTTGAAAGATAACTTTATTCCGATGTCGTATAGATACTTTGAACTATTCGTATATTAGTATGGATTATACCTACGTTACATATACCAAGATAGATGCCTGTTTGACTTAAACGGATTCGGGGCGTATCTTATCATTATATTTTATAATTCTAAATTATTTCTTACTTACATGACTGTAGGCAAATAGTACAAATAGTTTTCCAATGAAAAGGAAAGGATTCCGTTGGTATCTGGTCACCTGACGTAACGGTAACATCACTGTAAAATTGTCGCAGTAGTAGAAAGCGGAGTTACATCGTTTTTAAAAGCAATAATGTGGAGGGCGAACTATAAAGTATAACAATGTTTAGCTTTGTAAATAAAAATTTATTGCCGCGTGTATGAAAGATACAAACTTTAGAACAGCTCAAGGATTTTTGCTTGATTTTTATTTTGATCCTTAATTTTTATAATAAGGTTTATACGATATAAATATTTTAAAAAATTCATCAGATAAATCAGAATTGTGGATGACAATGTGACATTCAGTTTGACAATACTGTTCAGTGATTCAATTGGATTAATACTCATACTTAGTAATCTTTTGCTAATTGCTTTTCCAATTTTCTTCATTAATAAAATCTAAACGTGATGGGGCTCTAGTAAGGAATAATTTTTCAAAACAACGACCCCATAGCCCAGTTGGTAGTGACCCTGCTTGCCGAACGAGAGGTCCCTGGTTCGGTTTCCGGCCGGGGCAGACATTTATGTGACAGATAAATGTTTGCTCTCGGGTCATGGGTGGTTGTAATGTCATATTTGTGTACGTCCATGCCACCCGCAACACAGGGGCGGGGGTGTGAATGTGTAAACGTCTATTATTATTATTTAATGCGACTATTTTTGAACTGTTATAGTTTCTAATTTAACTGTTTGTAAATTCTTATAATAATATATCTTTCAATAAGTCCGTAAATTAACGAGGGCTGACCGCTGCAAGATCACTGTGCGTTTAATATTTAAATATAGATAGACGAACAGCCTTATTGCACTTCTTTGAGAACGAAAGAGTTTGACTATTACCCAATTACGATTTAGAGCATACATTAAAATATTAGGGATTCACGATTGTTTATTTTTTCCTTCAATGCTATTAATTATAATTTAATTCATTATTCATACTAAATAACATTTGTGTTCATTAACATTTAACAAAACTTTGTATTACATTTCAGCTCACTTTGAATACGTATAAGTTAAAAAAAAATTGTCAAAGATTCATCATTTTAATTTTAATTTCTATCTTTATATATTCCGAGTTTAAAAATTAATTCATGTCCAATAAAGGAAAAAAAAATACCTACCTGAATATGCTCCGTTCACGACCGGCTGTATGTACACCAAAAGAGCACCTTTAATTTTGAATTAAAGATTCACTTAGGCACGTTTCCGCAATTACGTAAAATAACGTAAAGTTTTCCGCGTGTTGACGTCACTGGTTCGACGCACCCCCAAAGACGTCCGCTCTCGCGAAGTGTCGCGGTCAACTGAGTCTATTCCTCGCTTCCCTGTCTCCGTTTTCATGAAATGAACTGAAAGTACCGCCACAAAAACGAAACGACGTAATCGCCCTAGCACTCTAAACAAAATCGATTCCAATTCAGCAGCCCGTAAATCACAATATCGTGTTACACTATAAATTGTTTTTAAAGTACTATGCTGTTTGTTTGGGAGGGTCACAGAGGCGGGAATGAGTGTGTCGAAAAAAAAATAAGCCAACCGCGTCTCGGTGAGTTAAGGCTTCAGGGGCGGGTTTTCAGTGAATATCTTTAATTAACACCAACTTTGCTTAGTTTCTGTGTGATAGATTGCAAGAAAAAAAATAACTAATAGGCCAGGCTTAATGAAACTTTACAGGTGAGTTTAAGGATAACTCTGTAGAGAATCTAATTTACGTTGAATAGATCGTTGCGCTGCAAATTGCATATAGTTCTTGTGTACAAGAACTTATTTTAATGTATTAAATAATGGAAAATTGGAGAACTCGTTCGATAATTAGTTCCTGATATTCTCGGTCTCGTGTTTCCTCATTAACATCGATGTTAAAAATTAGTTAGTTTCTTTTATACTAGCCGCCTACCCCGACTTCGTTCAAGATAAACAATTTATCTATTTTAGTAGAAGATCCAAATTAACACAAATTGAGTAACACAATAAATCAACATTACTTTAGTTTGTTAGGTATATGAATAAAAAATATTCATATAATTTATACATACATATGTAGTCCTTTTTAAATAATATTTTTTTTTAAATAGGCGCCGTGACTCACAAACTCAAAAACTCACAAAGTTTCTGATTGATCTGTCTCTATATAATATCAGGATAGATGTTTTTGTAAACTAATGTTGTACGGATGTTGTTGAAAATTAATTACTTGAAATGTATTATGTTTTAAGCGATGAACTGCATTTCACTTTTTATCATCCCTAAATTGAATATTTATTTCAATAATAAATTTAAAATACTTTAATTAATAAATAATTGAAATATATAAAACCAAAGAAGAATAATTTGTGGCAGTTTTTATTTTAATTATCACAAGGTTTTTATTTCATTTAAGTGTAATACACCTTTATTTTGAGGTTAATACAGCAAAACATAAACGTGAAGTAATTTATGTAATAAATACTCGTAAGTATAGTTTTAACGTTACAGTAATAAAAAAATATTATATTCATTTTGTAGAGAATATTGTATATTGTTATTAATATGTAAAGTTCTCTATTTTTCAAAAGCTTTTATGAATATTTTTTGAAAGATTTATAAAAATATAAAAACTAAATTAAAATTGTACACTAGACATTTTTGGTCAATTTTATATTCCATTATTAATTATATAGTTATTAATTCTCGTTGTCAAATCTAATTAATAAAATATGTATGTAATATTGACCCAAAGTTACGTACGTCTCATCTATCAAAGATTTTGATATTTATGTAAATTAAAAAAAGCATTAGATACTGCCACTGAAGGCCATTCAGATTTTTTTATTTTTTAAAATCTTTTTAAAATATTATTTAACCAATCAATCAATCATTTATTTGTGTAGTAAGGTTACATACAAGGTGGTTTAAACAATATGTCCGCTTATTCGGCTAGTATTTGGCGTGCAAATTAACAAAAATATTATACAATTGTAATATAATGAATAATTAAAAGCTAAATATTCTTCATATTTAAATATCTATCTAGCCATTAAAAATTACCAATGCAGTTACAAAAGTAGAATAAATCAGATTTTCGTTATCGCATTGAGAAATTGATTTATATTATAATAACATTTATTTATATTTAATTATATAATTATATAATTATATAATTAATTATATGTATATGTATCGATTTTGGAATTTTAGTTTATATTAAAGGTGCAATTACCATAAAATTTTTAAGAAAAAAGTTGTATTGGTAGGAATTACCCATAACTTGTCTACTTCCTATGGGAGAATTAAAATTTATCTGTTTGTTTTTATAAATATTCCGCATTCAAATATATATAGGGCAAATAATGTCAAAATGTTTAATTTAATAAGATGGAATCTACATGAGCCCCTGTGCTTTAGGTTACATATTGCTCTATGGCACTTTTTTGTGCTTCAAATTCTCAGGCTATTATTTGTGGAGTTTCCCCAAAATATTACACCATACGTTGATGTTGACGCAACAATAACATGATAGGCTGTCAGCAGAGTTGCCTGGTCTGATATTTATTAAGCTTGTTGCTTATTTTTGCGGTGTGAGCTCATAAGTACAGCAAAGTGTAACATTCTCGTAAGTACTTGCATTACACGACTAATCTTTATATTTGTACATGAAGAGAACATTTTCTACCCCTTTTCTCCTGTCGTTGTTAGCTGATTTTTTTATTATTATTTTGTTGCTATGACGAGATTTAATCAATTAAAAAATCAATTAAAAAAAATAATTGGAAACCGGACGTTATTTCATGATGTTAATGAAATTTCGACCACTAGGCGATCCCAGTTCTGATAGTTATACAAGACATGCTGCTACGTGTAACTAATAGCCACATAATGAAAACAAAATCTCTATTAAATTTAATTATATTTTAGCTGCGACTAAACCGTTTCCATTAGGATACAAATCCTATGATACGCAAACGTAAGTCGCTTTGTACTTGATAGCTAACAGAACAAATGCTTTTATTTCAATTGCTATGAACTTTTATCTGAAATCAATCTTTTAAATCACATTATACTAGTATCATCAAATCACTGTTTATCTCTTTCACATGAAGGCGGAGCTTATCTCAGCGCATGCGTGGGCTCCAGTCTTAAGAATAAGAGCCAATTTTTTTTCGTATAGAAGGATAATATATGAGTTGTATACAAAAGAAAGCTTCCAAGATGCCAAGAGTATGTACGGACGAGACGCCATTAGGTATGTCTCGTGATGGAACTACAAAGCTGAGTAACTTGATTTGACTGATTTCTTATATGTGAAAATGCCTGTCTAGTGGATAAATCAGTTAAGCCATTTAAAATTTTATTTTATTACGTTGAGCCAACTTACCGTGGCAGTGAGCCTATTCAAATTAGGGACTTTTCTGTTATTGAAGAAATACGAGCTTCTTCCTTTGTCTTTGCATTAAGGTGATCACATGCATTTTCATCTATCATATAAACGTAATAACATTTGAGGTTACACATACTGATTTTTAAAGCAACACCTAGAAAATATGATTCTTATTACAGTCGCAATTAATAAAGGTTGAAAATGACTCAAGTTCTAAGTATTAAATAAAATTAAACACTTCGTTTGTGAGTCCTTAATTACAATCTTATTGAGTCTCAACTCAACCTACAGCAACCAAATTTGATTTAACTAATTCACAAATAAATTACAATTCAAAAAAACTAAAGAAATATGCTTTCGTAGCGAATGAACTAAAAATTTTAAAATAATTTTAAAATATACAGATTGTGATCAAGAAGAGAGAGGGAATTCATTTAATTCGTTATACTATAATTTTTTGAACATATTCAAAATAAGATAAAGTAACTAACAGAAAAGTTAGCTTTAACATAAAAAAGCGTGAGGTGCTTTAGACAATTGATATCCAGAACCTCACGCTTTTTTTTTAAATGTTCTTTAGAGAAAAGTTATTACTAAAGAATACCCGACGTTTACAGTATGTCACTTTTCAGCCGTCATATAACCTATAACTTATGACGACAATTTTTATTTTTTGGGATGGATTAATAAGAAAATCATACTTTAAGTATGAAATTATTGTACCGTCATCGGTTCTCTATATGGATGCAAAATTTTAAACGATTTGGACATTTTGAAATTAATGAAAATATAATTCAAAGATTCCGTTACATTCATACATACATAGATAGATATATATACTAGTCAAGCATATAAAAAAGGATAAACACTAGCAGGGCGAAGTTAGTTCCATATTCTAATTTTAAGCATGTTAATAGCTAGCAAACCAGCAGAGGAGAGTGTTGTAAGTATGAACGTGTTTTAAGGACATACACAATATATGTAAGTGGTGTCAGCAAAACCATAACGTTTAAGAAGAAAACGCTTAATGCTTAATGGCATTTCCCATTTTGCAGCCAAAATATGTAAAAATGTTTTCCAGTTTATTTATACCATATTTCTGAGTAAACTTATTTTCATGTTAGTACATATATTTCATGTAGCGACAATAATCAAACATAACTATGTTGCAATATCTTGAAGTAAACAGATTAAGGGACTTTCAGTAAAATTCAATACCTACAATGCATGTAGTTTCTATTTATCAAGTTTGGTCACGGAGCGTCTGCTGCATTTCTGGTCCGTTTGAAGCGAGGTGGCGCTGTCAATTTGTACTACTCACACGCTTTGGCGCCCAACGAGGGACTAGCTCAAATTAAGTTTCCTTGGTACAAAATATCTCAGTATTCTAGAAACCAGAAACATAAAATATACTTTTACAGAAATTTTGTGAATATTAACTATGGATACTTTAACAAGGAAGTACATAAAAATGCTCTATTGTACCATTTTTAAATATCATGAAGAATCTTGATTCTATTTGTATTCGTTTGGTATATTCTTACTTCAAAAGATTACCTTCTTTTATATTTGTTTTTGAAAACTATATCTTCTTGAAACAAAATCATCTGAAGAGTTAAATAAAGAGTATAAAAATAACTAAAGACATCACTAAAATTAAATTGGAATATTTTTTTTAAATGGTCACCAGAACAAAAATCTGCAACGGAAACTTATTGGTTAAACTTAGTATAGTCGGCTTTGCCGTTCAACTAAAACTGATGCTGTCAATTTGTACATCTCAGTTGCTTTGACATCTAACGACGGAATTTCCGCAGTGAAGCTTTCTTGTTGAAAACTTTCTAGTAAATTCTTCGTTTTTAAAAATATAAATTACTCGAAATTTCAAAATTACAAATTACTATTCCTCAATAGTAAATATTTTTTTGGGAAGAAGAGCTCTTAAACAAGGCAAAGAAAAATTCATTTGTTAATCACACACACACACACACACACATATATATATATATATAAGTTCCCTACCTATTTACTTACACAAATAACGTGACTTTAATTTTTTTTATTTATTATAAAAATATATCTATATATTTCAATTTTACCAACTGTCCTGGGCAGTCAATTTCGATTTTGATTTTACTTAACTTTTCCAAATCCCATGCGAGCTTCAGAGCCGGAGTTTTATCTCTGCAGCCTCCAGCCTCGAGACGGGATGAACACATCAAACGGGTTCGAAGCTTTAATCGCCGGTAAACCGCCACTCCCGGGGGACACTAAGTACCTTTGATATTCAAACGGATGCGGTTCTTACGAATACTGAGCAGCCGAATTTTTAATCTCAGGAAAGAATTTGTCAATAATTATAAGGGTAAGTACCTTGTCATGTCCATTAATTATTAACATGTATTTTATAAGCATTTTTACTGTATCAATTTTGTTCGTTTTTGTGAGATACGTTCACTGCAATTCTGTTTAAAAATATATTTTTTTTTATCAAACATCGCCAGATAATTAGTCGATCATAAATCATGATACAAAGATCATATAATTGTTTTTATTGTTTAACTTTTTTCGTACACGAGCTACATAACTGATCGATAATACAATTATATATACCTATATATCAGACGGTAGATTTCCGTCATGTCCTTCCTACTGGGATGACGTAATTTTGATTTCAAAATGTGTGTAAGAAATTAATTATTGCTTCCTTACAAGAAGCAATCATATTGAATAAACTCACAAACGGCCAGCGTGGTGGACCCGAAATGAATCGATTTTTTATATTAATAGCCTTTTAACGAGTAGGCATCTGACAGTAAGTGACTTTCCGCCCAAAAACCAAAGACATTTTTGGTTTTTTATACTATAACGAACTTCTACACTTTACCGTCCACAAAACATTTTTGGCTGTATTAAGGCGGCCTAGAATACTCCCCCCAATCCCATGCTGGCAAAACAGTGTCGAAAGAGACGACAGAAGTAAACCTGCTTGGTGGTAGGGCTTCGCATAAGGATTATATTATCAGTATTATTATTATGTCATTGATACAATTAATGGTATTATTATCTTTCCGTGAAGCCTGCCTGGCTAGCTACCACCCTCCTGCTTGACATAAATAAATAAAAAAAATTCTTCGAAATACGTCGAATTTGCCAGAGTAAGTTTTGTCTAATTGAATTGAGCAAACTTCCCAGCAAGGTACACAGACTTTGCTCCTAGCGAAATACTTCGAAAAATTCTTGAATAGTTTGCCTCACTGCAACTTGATAGAGGCTTCATAAAACAATGATTTTATTTGTTACTAATGTATGTAACTGTCCAACCATCACTTAAATATTTTGTAATCCAAAAACCAGTTATTACCAGTGATCATTAACTGTAATAATTAAGTAGGTACGGGTTATCAGTCTTCACACACTTATTATAATTCTCGAAAAAAAAAATTCGACATCATTAATAGCGCTTTAACATTGAAGAGATAAAACAGGGAAAATAACTCTTCAACACATATTTGCAACTACAAAGTCAAAAATTACACTCTTGATGCAGTGATTCTTCATATGTTATGGAACATCTAAATTCGAGGCCAAATATATATCCCAACGATGAACCCTAAACAGAATAGGCCTTTAATGTAGAACCGGTAATCTTGAGTAACTTTAGCACAAACGAAATAACCACTTATGACTTCGAAAATTTTAGCATTTATCTTAACTTCAATGATAGAATGCTGTTTTATAGATTACTAGGTACCACCTAATTTTATAAATGTGGTATTTTGCAAAGTGGTCAGTTAGCTACCACTTTCCTAAACCATATGTTAATATTATAATGATATAATTTCTTTCGATTTATAATTATTTATATTTTATTTCAATTACTCAAAATACATAACCACCTTATCTAATTATTACAAAGAAAATAAATATATTGGTTTATAACATACAAGGGATATGTAGGTTATATATTTATAACATAACGACCTGATTTGAGTGGAAAGGAAAACTTTTAGCTAATTGAATTTGGTTAACTTTACAGATTATTGGATTCCGTGACGTCTTCGGGCGACTCGAAGTCGCAACGGTGAAAAATTCCCATCAAGTTTGTATTGTTTTGTTTCATTATTCCTGAAAAGGACAGCAAAAAGTATGCTGCAAAGAATAAATAGTATTATATTTTAAGGATGTATAGATTGACAGACGGTGTACAACCCAAACCTGAAGTAATAATGTGTATGTAATAATAATTATAATTCATTCGTAACCAACTTGGAATCTAGTCACTCTTACTGTACAATCGATATTACAGTAAGTTTTTAAACAGACACACACCTCATTAAAAAATTCATATATATGGGTAAAGGAAGACGCATACAAGTAGAGAGTAATAATAACAATTGGCTAGGAAAGAAAATATAGACAATAATGTCATAAAATAAATTCATTAATATGTAGCAGTTCAAATTCAAAATCATTTAATCTTGTAGGTATTCTATAAATACACTTATACGTCATTTTTTTGCTTCTACCACCGTTTCGAAAAGGTGCTTTAACAATGAATAGAAGAAACGGCGAAAGACACATGGTAATTACAAAAATTTAAACCTGTGCGGAACTGGTTTCGACACTATTATTTCCAGGCATCCTTGTCATTAATGTATAATGTCATTAATCTATGTATAGTATAATATCCCTTGCCTATAAGTTGTGTTTTAATGCGACGCTTAAAAGTTCCAATAGGCAACTCGCGTATCAACTTAGGAATCTTATTGTAAAAACGAGCTCCAGCCCCATAAAGGAACGCTGAACCCTTTGAAGACGATATGAAGATGAAATATAATTTGGAATGTAAATCTCTCATCTTACATATTTACATTTTCCTCCAGGGCACGGGTCAAAACTAAGACGCTCATCAGAAACATTGACGTAATTATAAAACAAAGATAACTAATTATTTGAGAAAATGAATCTTACGACAACTTCCAACTAATTGAATTGAATAAAGTTTTCAGAGAGGTGGACTCCGGGAAGTCTTGAGGCGATGTCTATGAAAAATTTCCGTCTATTCTGTTTTACTTGCAAGTTGAACTACGACAAATTGGGTTAAGAAGACGGGAATAAGTTAGGAAAATATTATTCTTTGTCATTTCGGGTGATAATGTATACCGTAAACTCATGACGAATTGAAATAAAGAATTATTATATTTATTTTACACTTGTGGCCCGCCCCCACTTCGTTCGGGTTCAACACTTTTATATATGCATAATAATATATAGCTAGTATTCATATAACCAGTTTCAAATGGTAAAATAATTGCCGTAATTTCGGAGATCACCCTCCGCATATAAATTTCTAATATAAGCTGTTACTAAACGTGCACATAATCAAACTCACTTGAATTCAAAACTTCACCAATAATTGACCTGAATATTTACTTATGCGTGGAACAGCATTTCTAGAAATTAGCAACATAAAATTAAACATAAGCAATATAGTAATACCATCAGCTAAGGAGATTAATAGACAGATGTTTTTGCAACCAGCAAAAAATTCAATAAATTGCAAACGTGATAATCTTAAAAGCAGTCAAAATTTGCGTCCAAATCTCTTGACGAAAGAAAAATAACAACTACAAAATGCGTCATTAATTCCGTTTTCAAAGAAACACGAATTTGTTCTACTTGAGAATAAACCTTAATGGAATGTGCTAAGACTTAATGTTGCTCTTTCTTCGTGAGGAAAAACAATTTTTTATTCCCTTTAATTTGATCAAACCAGCGTCACCGCATCAGCTTTTCGGCGCGAATCTGGTTAAAATTTTTGAGTAAACAAACACAGGGACTAAAGAGCTTTACAATCTACAACGTAGAGGTTATGAGAATAAATCAATACTAAAATGTTTTGGATTTTTACATGAAAGACGGCGATTTAGAACACCTATGCGAAAATTTGATGAATATTTTTTAAACCGCCGCTGTTAATCTTTTATAAAATTGTTTTGCTGAAATATACAAATATAACACGGGTTCACATTATAATCTCTTAAAATATCTCTATTCTGTTATAATATAAGAACTATATATATATGTATATAATATATATATATTTCAGCATGTACTACGATATTTTAATTAGTTCATTTAAAATACCCAATTTACATTGTTGTAAATTTTTAATTTGACATCCAAACTTAACCCGAAGTTAAGATCCATTAAAAACACTTAAAATGAGCATTTGTAGTTACGTTATTTTAAGTGGCAATATAATCATACACACACACGCAGATACGAATGTGTACTTCTTAAATGAAAAAAAAAAGTCCAAGTAAATACCACCAAGAGCCAACCAGGCAAGCAAATTCTAAATTCAAATCAGATCGTGAGCCGAGTGCAAAGCGAACGGACGTGTCCCAACAACCATTTATTCCGTTACGAGTCTATTTCAAATGCTAAATATATTGTCGAAAACGGGAATATTGAGGCGAAAGGTTTGCATAATTCGTGTTTGAGACGAATCCTAAGCAGCTTTGTTTGTTTGCACAATTTGATTACTTCCATGTAGATTAGCTAATGTTATAATTTCGAGTAATTAAGTCGAATCTTATTGACTGATAAGAATTAAATTACCAAATAATTTCATATTCAGTATTTTGTGTTTCAAAAATCTGATAACTGGTACTACTTCTTTTAAGTGTTATAAAAACGATGGCCAGTGTTATAAAAAAGGTTTATTCTCCGCTAGTATTTTGAAACAAGTCAGTTCACTTTAAACATAAATACAAAAATCAGTAGTTTGGGTAAATTTGTTTAAGTGTATAGTTTAGTGGGAAATCAATATTAAATGTCCATTATTTTCATCGACTTTCAAAATGGAGTCTCACTTATAGATAAAATGTGCTGAAAATACTGACAGTGAACCGTCAGGTATCCTTATTATTAGGTACCTTAATATTTTTGTAATTCTCCGTTGCTGTCATCGCGTGTTTTAAATCTTATTTAAATAAATATTATTTAAATTTTATAGATAGTTGAGGTTGTGTTTCATTATTAATTTGCCTTATATTTTGAAATATTAAATGTGGTCAAGGAAAAAACATTCAATGCACCTTTTACATTTATAATAATATTTTTACTATGACTTATACATACATTCCGTGACTTTTTTATTTAATCTAATGTCTATTATAACTGTATAAAGAAATATATTTCGATGTAATAATACAAAAAATAAAAGATAAAGAATAAAAAGTTTCTGTAAAACTTAGAGCATATTTTATAGCATATTTTTAATTCTCGTCTTAATTTAAATATTCGCCCGTTTTCCAACCCCTAACTCGCTCGTTAAGATGTACATGTAAAAGTATAATTCGTTCAAGATGATGTACAACACAATTCTTAGCAGATATACCAATATTGCAAGACCTTCTCTGCCCTTCTGTTCTTTAAAAATATTGGACTCAAAGGGGAGTTTAGCAGTCGACGAGAGGTCTCGCCTATATGGTTACATTATAAATAATGATGGCAATGCATAGCTTAAGTCAGTCATTCTCAACATGTTACTTCTCACTAAAATATTAAATGCTTAATCACAGACTTTTATCTATTTTAACTTCGCAAATGTGTGTTCGCTTCATATAACCAATATGTAGCTAAATAAAATTGATTAATATTAAGATTTATGTACACTGGTCATATTTGGCTTTCGAATATAAGGACATAACTCAAACTAAAACAAGAAATAGTACTAAGCTCAACTGGCTCCCGATTTGCAATCAATTTTTTGTCTCTTTTGTACTCTGTGCTTTTTAATCACAAACTCTTAGTAATTTTAAAAATGTTTTATGTATCTAATTCATGAATAATATCTGCGACCCTCAAAAAACCGCACTAGTCCTTCATATTCTACCTCCTTTTTCCGTAAACCATTAATGTTGTTGTTAGCGTATAGGTTATATGTGTGTTGTTGTGAGGAATATGAAAAATGGAAAATATTCCTAGACCTTTAATTACGGGACATAATTCTTTTTTTTTTACTACATTTATAGTAGTAGTGTCTGTAGTGTTATGAGTAATTACGTTTTCTTTAATTGGTCAATAAATATAAAAATTAAAGATTTTGTTCCCTTTTTTTATGTTAATAGCCGACAAACGAGCAAACGAGCAACCTGATGGTAAATGGTCACCGTCGCCCATGAACATCAGCAAGACCAAAGGTATCACTGATGCGTTGTCGGCCAGAAAATAAGAAGAATTTAGAAAGAAGGTACTGGCTCTCAAGCTCCCAACCGGAACACGACGAGTCGTTTGGCGGCTGACTCAAGCAGGAGGGTGGTAGCTAGCCAGGCGGGCTTCACTTAAAGATAATAATACCAGTAATAATATTAATGACTTAATAATTATATTGATAATATAATCATTACGCGAAACCCTACCACCAAGCAGGCTGGCTTCTGTCGCCTCTTACGACACCCTGTTCTGCCAGGATGGGATTGGGGGGAGTATTCTAAGCCGCCCCAACACAGCTAACGACAGACGACCTACAGTTCTACAGACGATCAAATGAAGTTTAAGAACCACTGGCAGGACTATTCGTCAAGTGCCGTAAACGTTTCTCTCATTAGATACGTACTTCGCTAGATGTAATAAATCTCTGAACATGACGTCGAAATATTTATGATTCAAAGAGTCTCTATTACTAAAAAATGGTTACAAATGAAAAGTTTTCCCGTATGTTTTAATGATCGCGGCTTTAATTCGTTTTGTACATTGCATATAAAATTTTAAATGCGTATAAACGCACAAAGATTCCTGTTGTCCCTAGTGCTATGCACATACACGATTGGGACGTCTCGTACAACCAACAAAAAATAATTGTGTATAAAATATAAGTCTTTCCGTCAATGAAACCCAGGATCCTTTATACAGAAGGCAGTATTACTACCAGATACATAAACAACAAAATTCAATTTAATCGAAGGCCCCGGCGAGATTCGAACTCGCGATCTCCTGTTTACTAGCAAGGCGCTTTAACCAACTAAGCCACGGCGCCGATGTATTCAACAAACCAAAATAGTAATTCTGTTGATTTTTACATTCAACTTATTCCAAATTCTTTTAACTTACTTTCTTTTTATTTCTTTGCCTTAGCCTTGGCCATCGGTGATGCCTTTGATGTTACGAATGTCCATGGGCGACGGTTACCATTTACCATCAGACTACTCGTCTAATCGTTTATCGGCTATTTACATTAAAAAACCGTTTATTTTTTGTTGCACTTCGATTTTAAACAGTAATAACTTAGCGAAGAAGCCAAATGTTAACACGACACTTAAAGAAGAAATGTTTAAGAAGATACGACAAAAAAAGGTATGTCGCTTGCTTCTCGGTCGGCAACGCATTACTTAGTGACGTCTCTGTTGTTGTCAATATCTATGAGCGACAATGACTACATAACATCACGTGGCCTGTTTGCTTATTTGCCTTATCACATAAAAAAGAGCACATAGAACACGGGGTGATGTAAAAACCCATGTATTAGCACCAGGATAGACTGATGCGTTTACCACGAACAAAGTAGCAATCAATTTGCTCGTGACCTGGCTCTCCAATACTGCAAATGAAATTTGACTAATATTTTCATTCCAAGGAACGTCGGCGCCGTGGCTTAGTTGGTCAAAGCGCCTGTCTAGTAAACAGGAGATCGTGAGTTCAAATCTCACCGGTGCCTAATGTTGCTACATTTAAACAGGTATTGTCTCATTTTTCACTTTTGAGTTTTTTTGCTGTTAGTTTTTATGATGACTATGAAACAAGCCGAATTTCTGAGCACGGATAATTTTGTAATAACGTAAATCCGCTCGAAGAAAACTTGATCCTCAGTTCAAAAAAGAAATAAAATTTGCTTGTTTTTATTTTTATCAGGGTAAAACAAAATGGCTAACATACTTTTAATTAGAAGAATATGAATACGTTTCAAAAGAAACACAAAAAATGAGACATTACAAATACACACATCCCAAGTACAAACATTATTTTTTTACATAAAATAAGTTATTACTTGACAACAATCCCACCTGATTGAAGACTTCCACATACAGCACCATACAATACTGACGTGGGCAAGTTATACCAAGTTATGTCCTTTGCAGTGCGCATAATGAATGAAGACGCAAACCGAGTCGTCCATTCAGGTGGTACGTTAACTATTTGAGGGTGGATACCTACCGTACGTCGAGTTGTCCGATAGAGTAACAGCGATGGGCGAATTAATTCGAGTAATTCCAGCGCACACTCTCCAAAATGTACGCCTACTCTGTCTAGGATTTCAACCTGGAACCTCTCGTTCGATATTCATTTTCTATAAGGTCACTAAAGCTGGGCTACAAAGTTGTTAAACCAGCCCTAATTATTTTCTTAAGTGAAAAAGTCTAAGCTTTTTCTATTGGTCTATTTTTGCCATTACGAAATTGTATTCTTTTTTTGTTTCCAAAGGGGAAACCTTCAAAAAGTACCCGGTGCCGCGGTGCGACAACCGGGTTATGTGAGATTTTTACCGCACTAAAACCCCCCCGATGGCCTCTTGCGGCGCTAGGTAGAGGACCCCGGGATCTCCAAAGGAACGCACCGGAGTCCTCTTAGCGCGCTGCCCCTGTCGGGCTCTGCAAAGGAGAGCTTTGGCTCATCCCGACGAAATTGTATCCTAGTCAGATTAAGACAGTTTACGGCTCAAAAATCGGGTGACCACAATTAACAAAACGTTTTAAGCACCTTCAAGCTTCGATGCAACCTCAAATCGTTGACGCTGGATGTTGTCATTAGATAGCATTAACTAATGCTTAGTCATGTCGAAGGCATTCGCACTGCAAAACTTTCGGTATTTGTGTTGGCCACTCAAGAATCTGAAGGTTTGTTGCCATAGAGAATGCCAAATTTTTTTAAGAATGATTCGTAAATATATCTGACAATTTGATAGGTAGCCTGAAGATCTCCTGCAGAACCATCACACGAGTCATTATCGCAGTGCATCGCCGTTAATTTCTGAAGAAAAGATGACAAAAACAAAAAAATTCAGAAGTCACATTTCGACAGGTTCGTCACGTGACATAAGATAATATGAACGAAACAAATATATATATATAGTTTACAATTTAAATATTATTTAAAACAATTCCCCGATTGCAGCTAGAGATGTGGAAATGCGTCTCATCCCGTACAGAGCGATTACTTTCTCTCAACGTCTCCGTTGGCAGACAGTATCACGGAGTTTGTTAGGCTATAGTACGAAAGTATAGAAACTATTGATTGTGCTATACCAAAGCCTAAGCTCGGTACTGTGAAAGTTCGCCAGGCGAACTCATTGGACTGTTTGCTGAGACGTGTCGGGATAACAAAGACTCCAGTTTGGATACAAATACTGGATATGTCAAAATTATATCCTGACTCTAAAATTGTATTTCTTAATACGTAACTAAAATAACTCGACATTATCTTCTCTATACATATTTGAATGTGCAGTATTGATTAAGATAAATACAGATCAATTTTAATTTTCTCATAGGACACGTCGTCAAGACAAGTTACGTGTAATTCCTGCCAAATAAAATTTTTCATAAAAGTTTTATGGGAATTGCACTAATCATATACATTAAAATTCCCAAATCAATAGTTACAACTGATGACCGACGATGACTAATGATTAAGACTGATGATGGTATTGGTTAGGTTGAAGCTCCGAACACATTTGATAAATAAATCTTACCCGTATTAAAATATAAATGAATGTTTAAATGATGGCGTGTGAGTCTGATTTATTGTAGTTTCTGTTGCTTTACATATGAAAACAAATGTTTCTGGCTTGATGTTAGTTAGTTAGTTGTCATTTAACAATTAACAGTATCGTGACATTTACTTATTAAAATTAATATTTCAGTATTGCGTAAAACATTTAATTTTCTTTTTATTTGTTTATCAAGTATTAGCCCACACAAATAAATGTTTGATTGATTGATGGTTTAAATTTCTTATGACATGTGTAGGTACAAGTAATAAGTACATAGTTTTAAATAGTCATGCTCTTCTTGTACCAGGCGCGTTGTCCAGCATTAGATCCCAAAAGTACTCCCAGCCAGTTATCCTTTACGAAGCAGTGTGTCTTCCTGCCATCAGTCGACTCAATGTGCTCAAACAAGTTCGACTTGAATTGAAAATTCGCCGAAGAACATCGTACTAAGGTCACTTAGTAATAATTAAAAATATGAATATACAACAACAACAGTTGGAATATAATAATAATTTATAAGTAGATCTTGTATCCATTAAAAAACCAAATAGATAGGTATGTACTTTCTTTTTCGTTTTTAATGAGCTAAAGCAATTTTTTACACCCCTTTCTTGTTTGTTATGTTTCAATTTAATGACATTAATTGAGGTAGTTTTGACTAGAACAATATCACGTTGCTGTTTTTATGCAATACAGGTAAATGCGTGCCGTCAGAATTGTTCTCTTAGTTCAGTTGTAGCTTCAAAAGCATATTGTGGGGATTTTGTGAGAGCGTTCGAGACCGTGAGAGTTTGAACATTTTATATTTAGCTTGGACAAATGGTAGGAAGCGGGTTCTTTTTTGGTCGTCGACTAGTCAATGTAGCTTTTGGTGTTACAAGCATCTATTGGCGGCGGTGACCACTTATTTATTGGGCGCGAAGGCCTTTTGGTCATTTGTAGGCTATTTCAATGTAGAACACTTGTTGTCTGTCTTAGATGACATGACTATTTATTAAATATTTGTACTATTAAACAAATTATATGATTTTTACTCTTAATCACTACAGCTTTTGCTGTTCTAGTTTTAGGCATCCCTAAGGTTAACTGGTAAAGAATACTTTTCTTGCAGTCATTTTTAGCTACGAGCAAAATAGTTGATGGGTGGCTGCTAGTGGCAAATTTTCTGAGTGCTTCTGAGGGTACGTTAAACCACGTGTTCCGGGTATCATTGTTAACAAGCACATTTGAATCTCGCATCTCGAGAAGCTTTTAGATGGAAGAAGTTACAAGATTAGTGTTCACCATTAACTCCCTCACCAATCTCCGCTAGAGTGTAGCGGATTACGATGTAGGCCTCCTCAATTATGAGGAGAATTCCATTTCTATCTATATTATTCTATATTCTATATTAGGATTTTAGCCAATCATAAAAGGATCTATCACGTTTATAGAACATGACAAATAGTAACTTTAAATGCCGCTTTATTTCAAATATTCCCAACGATATCCCTGTTTTCAGATTAATCGTCAAATCCAGATTCTATTGAACATAACTCATTGTTACAAACTACGCTTAACCAGTTCGATAGGAATTGTCGAAACTCGCGACATGCTACTGAAGTTCAAGCACACGGACGCAGCTGGATACAAATTGCATACCTACCGATTTCGACAGGTGACGTAATATTAGAAATGTAGTTGGTCACCGTGATAACTTTCAAGTGGGAACTTTGAACAACGACCCATCTCGAGGAGTTTGGAGGTAACAAATTATTGGTGTTTGGCTGTGATAATAGTGAAACATATTGTTAGATCTGTTTGAGGTATTGGTTAATTTGAAACGAATGCTCGATGCCAAGTTCAAATTTTTTTTAATGACAATGCCGACGAACGAGCAGACTTGATGCTGAGGGGCCATCATCTTCCATGGATATCCGTTACAAAAAAGGCATCGTCTGTTACATTCGGTTGAAAACGGAAATCTATTAAATCACTTGTGCATCTGTCTGTCTCTCCTTGAGCCTACCCTATTTTCTCGAAATTTATTCACCGTAAAATTTACACACTACCTACCTACACTTACAGAGTTAGATAATCCCATGTTTTTTCTTTTTTTTACTCTTTTACCCGATTTATGATTTTTTGTTAATTTACCACTTCATATTTCTTATGAGATAAAAAGCCTCATCATTTTTTTTTATAATTTTGCATAGTTTTAATGAAATCTAAAAATGCACAAAAATGAGCCATTACCACAGAAATTAGTACGATTAACATTAAATTAAAAGAAAAACAATATACTTATAGTCATTTACTTAACAAAATACATTGTTCGACAATTTTACGTCCTTAATTCAGGGACGTATCCTTATCCTTATATTCACAAAAAGGTTTAAGCAATTCCATTGACCACTTTACATTGAAACGTTTAATAAATGAGTTGGTGTTCCCGTTTAAATATAACTTACGTCTATACATATCACTAAAACATTTGTAATTAATTACACAATTCAACAGTCATACGAATAAAACTGGTATATTTAATATTTGTTTGAAATCGGCATAAACATTATAATATTCAATGCGGTCTCGAAGGTACTGAGTAGTCCGGTGGCCTACAATATGGGGGATTTAGTTATTTATACATACGTTAGAGTGTTCCATGACTAGTGTGGGGTTGGTCCTAACTCCACGAATGAAACCACTTACAGAGTGCGAAAAAATTTTACTTAGTTGCCTTTGTAATACTGTATTTCAAGAGTCACTTGCTAATTGGTACGTTTGAGAGGAATAACGGGAACCGATGAAGGCTCTCTGAATATGAGCATTTACCGAATTTGAGCAACGCAGTGTATAAAATAAATAACTTTAATGGAGATCGAAGTTGAAATATGGTTTCAGATACAAATATTGAGGAGCGGGTGCAGAATTGCTACGAATTAAAAGTAAAGAACTTCATTCTTCGATGGATATTCCGACGAAGTTAGGTTGACATGGGCGCCAGGCCAAACAGTTCCTCGGAGCGCTCCCTTTTGTAATACCGATAGAACAGACAAAGTGAATGTGTGCCTTTCTTAAGGCTTAAAGGTTCCATCTTTCTATCGTATGTCCGATTTCGATTCGACCATCTTATATATTTATACATATAATAAAATTCTAACGGATCCCTTTTATTAGGGGACTTTATTAACGCAATAAAACCCAAAACAATAGTTGTTAGAATATTTGTCTATCTGTGTGTGCGTTTGTGCGCGAGAATCTCAGAAACGGCTTTTAATCGATTTTGTTATGGTTTTCAGTAATGGATTGCGGTAAGCATCATTTAATATTTAAAGTACGTTTAATTTCAATCGGTCCATAAATAAAAAAAAGTTATAAATTCATCAAAAACAACTCAGGTGCTATATTCAAACGTCAGGCGTAGTTTTCCTGAATAAAAAAAGCTAATGCATAATAAACTCAACCTCAATTTTTAAATGTTTCCTGTTTTGCTACCTTTCTTTTATTAATATATTAATATGATATGTAAGGTCAAAACTTTTCTAAAGTCCGATAAATTGAAAAGTATACATTAGACAAACCTGAACTGCAATAAAGTTTGTATTAAAAAAACTAAGTTTAAATTATCCTGTTTCATAAATTTCGTAGTTATTTTGTATTACAAACTCCACTTACAAAACGAGGCACCCGGTCGTAAATCCAAAAAGTCGGCGATTCGTCTTATAACTACCCTGAAATGCTAACAAAAAATGAGCACACGAACTGAGGAACGCCCGCGAAATGAAAAAGTATGGCTGTCAGACTGATTTTGTGACTCCCATACGGGGTTGTTTACAAATTCGCGGGCCCCGGCGATGGATGGCAGACACTTGCGTGAGGTATCTTGGCATTTGTCATCTGAATCTTTTATATTCCACCTTTGGTAATATTTGGAGGGCCGAAAGATTATCTATTCACATTTACCTATAATGACGCCACATTGATATTTAATTTTTTTATATCAATGACCGCGTTTGTGCGTGTGTACGGACCACCTGATAAACGATCACCACCCACTTCACGTCTTTGATACTGAAGTCATCACCGACATGTTGTTGTCTAAGTCGGAAATCAGGGGATCTGCTTATAACTCCTCCGATACTGCAAAGGAAACACATTAAACAATACACGTGAACACGACCTACCTATTCCAATTTGGTTATTAATATATGTATATAGATAAAAAGTTCAACTATCAAATCGTATCAGTAATAACAGTTCAGTATATTCGATAACTATTAAAATACTGATACAAAATACCATACTTGAATCCGCATCCACAGAATGTAGTTAAATTGATTTTCGAATTTGTATAAATCTCATGCATGGATACTCAAACCGCGTTATATGAACGAATAATTTTGGTAGGAAGATACGGTACTCAACATATTGTATTAAAATTATAAACTTAATATAGTAATATATTTAAAAAAATAACAAACAAACATCAAGTACCGGGTATCGAGGTGGCGTTCGCAATAACAGGTATTACTGCATGTTAATAATTAAGAAAATTACACAGTATTATCTGGTTAAAAGGTTACCATTGGGGCATTTATTATTATTATCGGGACATTTAAAGACTTAAAATGTACCTACCCTCAACCCCTATCATTCTGTCCTCTAATTGACTAAAATGAACGAAGTGATGATCCTCATAACAGCCGTGAACTTTGCATCGTGTACATTGTTTACTTGTATTTAATAAATACATAATAAATAAAGTACGCAAACTGTATGCATTTTTAATTTTTCATGTAGTGTGTTTTAACAATTATTCATGACTTCTTGCTGTAAGAGAAAGCAACGTGAGAAAACCTTTACAGATATTTTCTATAATGTTCTTAAAATGTCTGTCAATTTGGATTTGATTGCCGTGGCGAACTAGGTATTAAATTTTCTCATTGAGAGACGAGGTTCAAATCCAGCAGTGGGACGATTATGCGATGATAATGATGATAAATTAAAGGTTACCTAGATTAGTTAATAAGGCCTCATGTTGTATATCTAATTGTGATTTAATATTTTTTTCTTATAATATGTATAAATAGAGAGGAATTGTATGCATGGTTCCTTTCCTTTTTTCTCTCATCGTCTTTGCTTGAATAACAGTAAAACCGCTTACAAACTTAGATAATTTTTGCCATATTTAAATTATTTATTAGGGGTTATAATTTATGATAATTTTCAAACCAGGAAATGACTGTTCTCGGGGAATTTTCAATATACTGATAGTTGATAGATAGTTGGTTGGTTGATAGTTTTAGCATTTAATGAGTAAGATATAAGAATTTTCACATGCTTAAAAGGTTCGATAATAGAATGTTAGGTAAGTAAGCAATAGTAGACTCCAGTTGGAGTGTACATTTAATTCATTGGCGACGCTCTACGCGGCCTTCTCCTTATATATAGAGCCTAGAGCGCATTACACAACGCTAATCTAGTAGTAGTAAGTAAGGTAGTATAGTAAAAAAACTTGGGTTAACCACTGCTATCTAATGATAACAATCGAGTCTGACAATTTAACACATAAAGTTAACATTAAATTTCGCTACTAGCAGTCATCCATGTAACTAACAACATCCACCGCAGGTACTTAACATAGTCGAACAATTTCGATCAAGACAAACCCCAAGCTACGATTGATAGATAGTAACGGCTAATTACGGTTTTGTATCACTTCTTTATTCATTCTTTTTCATACTAAATTTGTACAAAATAGTTTTGTATCCAGTTACAGACATCCTACAGTTAAAAACGAAATTGAAAACATTCCGTTTACTTCGAATATAGGCAGGAATAGAGCTTACAATTTTAGAACCTACCGCTATTATACATTCGAATGTTTGGCGGACCATGAATATAGGATTGAGTACCTCTGTCCGAACGCATTCAAAAGCAATGATGGAATACCAAGCCGTCTGTCAGTCCACAGCTTTATAATTAAATTGTGAAATGAGATATAAAATCTACTCTAATTGCAGCCACGTTATTTTACTTGGTGCGATTTTAAATAGATCTTTTATTGGTCGACATGAAATACATATTGTAAGTGATATATTGTGCAATGTTACATCTTAGTAATGTAATTAAAACATAAGAATTTTAAGTACAAATGAAAATAGGGTTGACGTTATAATGTGATGAGAAATATGATATTCATATAGACGTCAAAATGTAATGAACTATTTCGTACAGTTACCCAAGTATGTATAGTAGTAGACCTTAACCGTGCGGGCGTACGCGGCGAGATTCGTTCAAAAATCCGTAATTGCGTTTGGGGAACACTGTGGTAGAAACATCCATTGAAAATTTATATAAAATATTTTAATTATATCCACTATGCTCAATTTTAGTACTCTATTCTAATATTTCAACCGAATTATATGGATCAAGATCACAGCGAAACTGCACTGGCGGGAAAATCTCTTGACAGCTGACAGATCGTAGACATTAATGATAGATAAGCCTGTCAACCTGATGTTTAGTTCATTTTACGTTCTTAGGTAAAATATCACGATACACGGCACTCGTAAATCATACTTCGTTGGAAATTTGTGATTTGTGAGTACCCGTTACAATTAAAATATTTGGAATAATATAAGTCCTTTTTACAAATTCAATTGCTTGTTTTGTTATAACATTAATTTGTATCATCAGATAATGTGTGAAGGCAAGGGTGTCTCGCTTTTCCCTTCATTATCCATGTCAATAAAATACTACAACAATACCTTTAATTCAGGTAGTAATACGACAGACGTTTCGACCTAAGGATTGATTGCATTTTCAAGATAGATATTTAAAAATGTCACAGATATTCACATTTGTTCCTAAGTATGAAGTGCAATGCTCTGTTAATCATGTTACCTGCATACATTAAAAAGTACTTTTGCTGTTTTTTTTTTGTATTTTAGCTTAAAAAAATACTAAGCTAAATTAATTGAGAACAGATGCAAAGTTCCCGTGCACACAGTACGTTGTTAGCGCACTAGATGTATACTAACTCAAAATAATCGCGTGTCAGATTGTATAGTCATTATGTAGAATAATTGATAGAACAACATTTTAACTTCGAATCAGGGTTAAGAAACAGAAGAATATCCCTTTATTTTGAAGCTAAAAAAATATTAAAAATAATAATAAACTTCGGTAAAGTACACCGTACTGCAATCAAATCGGCATTTATATTATGAAGAACATGAGTAAATTCCATAAATGTATAAAGATCGAGATAATTAGGCGTACTATCTTAGCAAGATAATTACTTCGTAAGAGACCATTCAGTCTAGACACATTAAACCCGGGTATTATTTTTAAACCCATAGAATCATGAAACGTTTCCATGGAGTAACAAAAATTGTTGGATTCATCAACTTTTACTCGATTTAAGCGATAATAGAGATAATTTTTGGTTCGACCTAGTTATTCCTAGTGCTATAATTAAAGTAATTGAGGATTCTCTTTACGTAATGTTACAAGTGTAACGAAGTAATTAATTCTTGGAACAAATGAAAACATTCCATGATCACATTTCAGATAGCATCTACATAACATATAACATAACACCACAAATGTATTATTCCAATTTACAATTTTTATAATAATCTCCCATAATAACAGAAGACACTTCTTCTTAATAGGCTCAGGTTACAGATTTATTTTTCTTTTGCGTCAAACCAGAGTTTTTCTGCTAAGCAAAGAATATCGAATAAAAAAATTAAACCTCTTTACAATACCCTGATATCATTGCAACATTATTGAATTGTAAACCTTTGAGTCAATAGAAAAGTTCCTTAAATTTATGTTTGACTATAAAAGCAAAATGCAACTGTATAGGTTGTTGATGGTTTCTCACAGACCGTCAGACAAATGCAAGCGAAGGCTTTTAGACGCTATCCGGCGCGCTTCACGTCACATCCGGCCAGACGGCCCAACAGTATTGATTTGTATAGTTGATAGTTTAGTCCCTACTGCTTGGTGTTTGACTCGAAAGCCATTCGCGATTAATTATATATCTACTTAAAGCTGCTATAGAATTGAGTATGGCTGTGGTACATGTTCATCCCCATAATTCATAACTGTCGAAATGCTAGGCTCGGTTCTAAATTCACAATATGAGAAGTACCAGTGCAGATAGGACGCGATGCTGGTTATGGATTGGAACTTCACATGCTTTTGAGAACATTATAGTGAACTGTTATGTTATGTTGTGATGTTTTATGATAATTCATTTTCAGTAGGGAAGCCTGAAATTTAAGCCGTTGGGCTATGGTTGATTCCGATGAATGTTAATAGGTTGTTATTATTGCTAATAGAGCAAATAAAGCTAAAGTTCGTTTTGAAATTCTATCAAAACTCGGTTTTGTTCGTGTCTGTAGCCGTCATTATTGTTGTTCATGTAAATAGCGGAATTTAATATTAGTCTAATAACTTTATAGGATTTCAGTATCTGTTTCCATTTTGGCAGTCACGAAGACAACGACCATATAACGTTCTGTCAGCCGTCTGCGCATTGGCCCTTTATTATAATAAAAAAGAAATATACTTTACCGCAATTTTATACCAGTTTTCAAACCGAGTCACCGTAATTTCAGTCACGGGAGTACTGAGAAATAGCGGTTCTCGCTGACTGTCTCTTTTTACTATCTACTGGGTACTACGTCACTGTTTTTTTAATACCAAATGCAGGCAAACAGGCACACAACAGGCCCACCTGGTGGTAAGTGGTCACCGTCGCCTATGAACACGTGTAATTTCAAGGGATTTGGCTAGTTCGTTGCGGGCCTTGAAGGATTCATTAAATACTTTTTTTAAATCTCCATATTGTTATGTGGAAAAAATACCTCCAAAAGAAGTTCATTCCATAATTCGCAGGTCTGTGGTAGGAAGGAAAGCAAAAAGCTTATCGTTGAAGAATGCCACGAATTAAGATGATGTGGATGGAATTTCAATCTTTGGCGGGTTGTGCGGTGGAAAAAGGTGGTTGATGGCACCAAATTGAACAGTTTGATTGCACAGACGGTAAAATACAGAGGGAGCCTATAGGGAGGAGTGCTCCATATATTTATTATATATTCAGTACACCGAGTTTTCTCGAAGGCAGTTTACATTTTTTCTGCAAATAACCCCGATACCGCATTTCACTGTAGATATTTCGAAATTTAATCGACTCCATTCGGAGACCGGCTTCCGAGAATGCTCGACTTCAGTCACAATTCTGATTCTGTCTCCCGTACCATTATCTGCATAGCAATGTCCTCGTCCTTCTTCATCTTGTAACTCTTGTGTTCTGTTGCAATGTGAAGTTATACGGCGAAATAAACGTTCCTTTTTTTTCTTTCCAATTACCACTACGTTGCAAGTCTTGATTATTATCAATATCGTTCCAATAGATTAGCTAAATTTTGAATCAAAAATTAGTAACATTAGATTATCTATCTTAGTTTCTAGAAAATAAATGTAAGTGTGTCTATTTTCTAGATTAGTCGCGGCAATCTTCGTAGTTTCACTTGCATCGACACGACAAAAACTTAAGTGTGAGTGATATAAAAAACACGAAGTTTGTCGTGAGTCATATATAAAATATTAATTATAGTAGCTATCACTTGCACAGTAAACTACCTGGAAACGTACAAATGACTCCAGAGCTATCAAATTGTATATTCACCAGTTCAATAAATGGCAAATTTACCGAGACGCAACTTTGTAGTGCTATTGATGCTACTTCGCCGACCGCTAGACAAATGCAGTCGGAGGCTTTTAGACGAGTTCCGGCGCGCGTCACGTCACTTCCGACCAGACGGACCAGCTGTACTCGGCTGTTTGCTGATAGTTTCCCATCACTGGCCAAAGATAAAGTTTGTTTTCCGGTTAATTTTGTGTTTAGAGAAATCATATTTTGTAATATTATACTCATATACCTAAGTTATTTGATTGGACAGCATCTCGATGAGAGCGTCGCGTGAAGACTTGGTTTTTTGAATGTTGTTACCTAATGGTATGTACGCACGTAAAACAAACGGCTGCTCCAGGCGCACTGATTATTGGTAGCTCATGTACCAAACAAGTAACATTACATTACACATGTGTAATGTATATGCATAACATTTCTCGCCCCGTAGAAATGTACTTTAACAACTGGTAAAATGAAAAACGAAGTACCCTTCTCCGAGTTCGCAATACTCTCCTTGTACTGTCTGAAGCTGGTGACGTAAGAGTACTTACTATTCTTATGTACATGTAATCCTCGTCGCCAATGGTATGTACGCGCGTTAAACACATGGCTGATCGTGACACACTATGTATTGGTAGGTATACGTATATACGTAACACCTGCCAATTTATATTTGGTCGGTATAGTTATCTACGGATATCAAAGCTTTCATTTTAATAGGTAGGTTATGAAGATGATAGTTATTTTAAAATGCTCATAATAGTTTACATTTTATTAAAATAACTATACAAATTAAGTGTCACCTAATTTTAGCAAAGATTCTGTAAATAAGTTTCTGTGAATTACGTCACACACAACTTGGCCAAAACCCTTCGCATTCTTACAGGTCATTAAAAATCAGCGTGTTCAAAATTATGAGGTAAAATATAGGTGGATTTTTTTAATGAACCAAAATAAAATAGTTTACAGAGCGAGATAAAAAAATTGTAATTATTTTAGAATACAACGAAATTATTTAAACACAGTATTAATTAGATTTAGAGACCCATAGTGAGCTACACAGTATAATTTTGACGGTAACTGTGTCAATTTTTAAATGATAATCTTTAGTTCATATCAAATGACTCATTATTACAAAACAAAATATCTTCAAATTAAAAATAAAACAGAAGCGGTGTGCCTCACCGGCGTTTTGTTAAAGGGCGAGAGCTCGAGGTTTTCTTTGATTGATTGTTAAAGGGAAGCTTCGGTTATCGTGAACCTTTCAATAAACCAAAGAATATTTATGAGGTCTGTGGGCATAAAACTAGACAACATATTAACAATACACATAATGTATCGACAGATATACATTCGGCATATTTTTTAGCCAATTCATTTTTTAATATGGAATGAAAAATGATTTTAAATTTATGAAAATAAATTTGAGGTTTAACATTTTTATCTTATTAAATATTTTACCGAAAAACTTATTTTAACAGTCATGTAGCTTAGAGTTTTATTGGTTTGGTTTTATTACATTGCCGATAGAAGAATTCGAGTTTTATTCTTGATTGAAGCAGATAATTAAGTAATGTTCAACGCGGGTCTTGTTTGTATTATCATAACTGTGTATTTTGGCGGCTGCGACACTAGAAACTCAAATGCGGTCATGAATTTGCTTTTACCAGCTTCAATTCGCTTTAGATAATTCCGAGGAAACATATCCATTTTTCGAGATGAAAAGTTTCCTAGATTTTAATCCATAATGTAAATTTCAAATTTGCCAGGATCCAACTAAATATGTTCAGACGTGTTATACGTGTACAGACAGACGGACCAAACATTCTTAAAATAATATATTCTTGCCATTAAATATACATTAAATAACAATACATAAGATAAGGACAAATTGAGCAAGTATTTATCAATCCTATTTTCAAAATATCCTCTTATTATATATATTTATTATATTATTATTATATATATTATTATATATTATTCTTATAAAATATTGCAAAATATCCTCGTGTTAAATCCGAATTTGATTGGGGTTAAAAATGTATACATTTTTGCTATTCGCCCGCAGCTTATGTTAGCAATGGACTTTTTGGTAAACGGTTTGAATGCGCTTTTAACTGGTTTTTTTATCGTTTCAAAATACTCTGATGACGGCTTCGGAGCCGCTGACGCGCAAATGGTGACTGTCGACTGCACACAGTTGATTACAAATTTTATTTCAAACTTTTTTAGAGCTTAAAATAAAATACGAGTAATTTAAATGTTTAAAATACATATTAACTTCTATTTTAAACTTACTTATGAAATAATATTAAGTATTATTTTTAGCCATAAAACATAATATTAAAAATTTTCCTTTATGTATTAGTATGTGTATAAATGTATAATAAAAAAAAATTACGTGATATCGCAGATGATAGGCATATCTATCTTTTTCGACAAATCTGTAATGTCTCTCTGGGTGTACATTCAAATTTTTTGCAAATTTCATGATGAATATTCGTTTTATCACAAATTGACATCAATTTCACCATTTTGAAAATTTTTGTCTGTCTGTATGTCATGTGGAAAACCAAATAAAATATTTATAACTTATGAAATATACAAAAACAGAAAAAATAAGAAAAATTAAGGTTTATTAGGATTTTTTAGCAGTCCACCCCAGATGGATATCAAAAATATGTTAATAACATCACCACAGCTCACAACTGTCCCACTGCGGTCTCCTTTTAAAATGAGAATTAAACGAATGAAATCGGTAGCCTTCACACACCTTTCAAAACATGTAGAATTCTCAGCTACGCAGATTTCCTCACAGGGTTTGAGTACATAAAAAAGCAATGTTAATGACATAAAATTAATATAATTACAGGATTTCAACAAAGATTAGGCTATCACTTTTTGAAAAAATATGATAGTACGTATAGACTTTAATAATTTTATCATGATATAAATAAATTTTAATATTATGCAGTTATGAGTTTTTTTTATTTTAACCAGAGACGCGCCCCAACTTCGTTTGGGTTGAAATTTCATCGTTTATAAAACGGAATAACGTACCTTTGAAATGGTTAAATTTTTTTCAAATAGTTGCCTTGATACCGGAGATTATCCTCCGCACACATACAAACTCACAAAATTCTTGTCTTTTACTCTCTTTTAGTACTTTTATTATAAAGAATATTTTTACCATTTGAATAGTTTTAACACTTGTACTGTTCTCTCTCTCACTCTATTTAATTCGTTTAACTTTTACTTAACTTAATTTCAAAAGATTTAGTTAATTTTATTTTACGTTTTATTAATCCATTATTACTCTTATTATCAATTACTTCAAGAAAACTAAAGCATTGAAACGACAATCCTTTCTGGCATAATCCATTATTGTTCTTTGCCTCGACCGCTTGAGGCGCAGCAATTACACGGCGGAGGAACTGTAAGCCTACGTACTTATAGATGTTTTTCGTTTATTTGTTCCTTTGTTCTAAAGAACCAGAGTAGAGGCATCTCCATTACTAATTGGTCCGCTCTGCGCGGATGCTTTATCTCAATTCTGTTCTGAAGATTTGTAATTCTACTTGTCTAAACAAGCAATTCAATACGATGTTTTGTTTTGATTTTCGTGATTAACGTCGATTTTCAACTTACAATATTGAAGATGGTTTGTGCTGCTTAATTTAATTGTTATAAAATAGTCTTTACAATTATCTATTTGATGTTATTGATATCCTTTTATCTTAATATTATTTTGATTCAATCGTAACTATTTTAGGAATATATCAAGGGTTAAATTTGGAATTGCCCCAGCCACGTTACATAGCAATTTGTCTTGTTATGTTTCAAATTTATCTCAAACACTTATTGTTAATCACGACGGCCAACATGTGACGTGACGGGTGCCCACGTCAAACTTGTGGACGATATCTACCACATCGTAGCCACAGTGAAATCACAGTACTTAAATAAAGACTTTGTAGTCAGTGCCTAATTACAAAAGCATAATTAATGCACTCCATATCCCTACACAATAAAAAAACTTGTGAGGTTAATTACCTCTGAAGTTGTATGTACTGGACACCCTGGCGTAATTTCGGTAGGATTGGCACATGAGACAGTTTAATTTGGTTGGGTAGAAAAATCAACCAGCTTCACGTCACTGAGAGCTTATAGCAACAATATAAGAGGTATTTAATAGACTGACATTCCTCCCGTTCTTGGTTTTCTCTTTACCCCAATCAATCCTACACCATAACGAACAAAATGTACAGTGTAACACTACCACGGACTATTAAAGAATTCTCTTTCGATAAATAAGTGAAATTGTAGAATGTAAGTACCTATTAAAGTCCAGGTAAGGGTAATGTTCAACTGCTTGGAACAAATTTAGTTATCCAGAGGGCATCGGTATCTGCTAATAGGTGAGAAGAATTATAGCGTTCTTCAAAAATCTTCTCTACTCTAGTTCAGTATGATTTAGAAGGGCGACTTCGTAGTCAAGTGAGATTGGAAGTTCTTTTATAGGGATAAATATTTCTCCGTCAATGACTCATTCATTCACTTTGCTAATTAACTAATGTAAGGCGCTAAAACGCTTTCTTTATATATTTTAAACTAACGACCCTGCAGCTCAGTTGGTTATGAGCCTGCCTGCAGAGCGAAGAGTCCCGCGTTCGATTCCCGACCAAGGCAGACATTTATGTGACGGATTAATCTTTGTTCTTAAATCGAAAATGCTTGTGATGTCATATTTGTATATGTACATTCATGCCAGCCGCAACACAGAAAATCCTAGCGTAAGTTATGAGTGGGTGAGCGTTTATTTGTTTTATAAATCGTCAAGCTTTGTACAGCCCAGTTAAATATGGTACTCATGCACGATGGTAAATTGATATACTTCCATGTGCTACGGTCACTCACCATCACGTTGATGAACTGCTCGTTTTAATTGTTGTGTTTATTTTGAAAATGCTGTACTAGTGAATTTAGAACTTTCACCACTTTGTTAAGGATTTTCAGCTTCTCAAAGATCTATCTATTTAACAGCTTTGCATATATCTCGTGGGACATTCAATTTTCTCTCGAGACTAGTATATTTTACTCGGTTAACAAGCTAGAAGGATTGCTTAAAAATTACCCTTCATGTTACCTATAAATTTTGGCTCAACGTGTTCATACGGAGATTGTTTATGTTAAACAGTGTAGAATAATTTTAAACGAGGAAATCTTTCTAAATCTCAACGAATAGTAGTCTATGAAGAACTTCAAAACCTTCAATAGATTTGCAAAACTCTTTTTAAGGTTGGTTGCCTTTAACCTTTAAGGTTCATTAAGGCACACTCACGAAATTTTACCCACAGCACTCAATGTCGCTTTACTCGCTGGCTTGTTAATAGTAGGCGAACTGTATGTTAACTTCTAGTTGTATCCAGATAAAACAAGTTTAAATTAACTACTGCGATCGATTATGATGGAAAATCTTTTAAAAATATACAGTTGAAATTAAATGTGTTATTAAAGACGCACATTATTTATTTAAACTTTGTTTTTTTTTTTTACAATGAATAGAAAAAGATTTTTTTCGATTATTAACCAAGGTCTGGATTAAAATATAAAAGTTGAGATCGTAAATTAATTATGAGCTATTTAAAAAAATTACTAAAAAATAAGTCATTGTTTCCTTATATCGGACTCAGGACAGGAAGACGGTGATCATGCCTAACTAATCCCCCCACTAAGCCTCACCGGGCATGCATGAACAGGTGTACAATCCAGACCCTTGTTAATGAAACCCATTCCGCGGAAACACACCCATTTCTCGGGTTGAAAAGTATCCTAAATTTTGACTCATTATATATGTTCCAAATGTACTATGAATGATCAAAATCTGTTCAGTGATTTTAGTATTATATTATTATGTTTAGATAGAAAGACAGAAAGATAAATTTCCAAAAATATATTTTTCGGCTCTATCGATAACAAATCCAAAAATATTTGAAAAAATGTATATTAGTCTCCCTTAATGTTTTATTATTAGTATAGATAGATAATTTGTCGATGTATTATTTCTAAGAACACAGTTTATTTATTTGTAAAGCATTAACACACACAATCTTGTAAAAAATATGACATATCCTAGTTACATCTTCATATCGACTTTAAAGGTTCAGCGTTCTCTTATTAGGTAATAATAAGGTTCCTAAATTTATACGTGCTTTACCTATAAGAAATTTTAGGTGACGTTTTAAAACACAGTTAGTAGATAAAGGATATTATGGTATAGATTAATATAAAATAAAAAATGACATCCTTAAGTAGATTTATAAAATATGTAAATTATTAAATTAGTCTAAATTTTAATGTAGATTTGATAAATAAAATAATAAATAAATGGACGCTATTTCATGAGCGGCAATATATCGGTCGTTGGAGTATCGAGCTGAAACAATAGCATGTTTTAATCCATGTGGTAATAGGTAGTAATAGTGAACGCAAACTGTCGTATTTTAGCAGTAATTACTTTAGGAATTCATAGTTACATGCTCACAATATGTTGTTGTATGAACTACCAACCTAATTTAAGAGAATACAAATATTTAATTATTTCAAGTGAAAGCCCAGCCAATTGTATTAAACTTTAATTTTTGTCAATTTAACGCCATGTCAGACCGGGTAGATAATCACCTCGTTGCCTACCAATGAATCTAGACTACATCGCTTATCAAAATAAATACTATATTATATACTTATCTGAAGGCTCGAAGGGCCAATTTTTTATTGTTTTTTATATCTGGAAAACAAGTACCGGGATTATGTAATAACTTATGATAATAGCAGCCCATGAATTCTCAACACCATGGGAATCACCGATGTATTGCTAGCCAAGAAAGAACAATGGACTCGCTTTTTAAAACTTCTTATGACTTTGCAACTGAAACATCTAAAAATACATCTCAGAGAAGAATTACCGTCAGGGTAAAAGAGAATATTACCGGGATAAAAACGGATGAACCCAATAAGCTTACTGATAATTAGAGGAAGAGACTTGACACTATTACCTCGTACGTCAAACTACACGGGCAAGAGAGATCGAGCAAACTCAAGAATGCAAGAAGCTACGAATAAAACTATTAACGTAAATTATGATTATGTTTCTAACGTTTAGTTTTCTCGTATTGCGTACGTTAAATAATCATAACAAAAGGTAACTCGTTCGCTCACCGCAGTGGCAGCATGGCGATGACATGAGAAATAATGCATGTAGTTTGTAGTTGACATTATTGTTAAATAAAATTGCAAAAAAAGAAATCATGAAAGGAACGGACGATTGTTCGTTTTAACTGTTGTTATTACATAGTTTTTGGTGTCAATAACCGGCATAAACGCCACATGAGGTGGATAGAAAATGAAGAAGGTGTTGTGGATGAAGGTGATCACCGCTGTTCATGCCAAAACCAGCTCACCAGCGCACCGGGAGCGTTGCTTACGAGTTGCCGAAGAGGAACTGAGAAATTCGCGTCGTAATTGGTTCTCTAATACCACAACTAAACACGTTAAAATATTTCATAGCTAGTTGTAGAAGGAGAGGAGAGATAATTTATCAGACAGGTGAAGGAATCGTCTACTGGCGATTCTTTCTTTTGTTTATTCCTCGCTTGTGGTACGTTTATTGCACATAGTACTTTCTTTGGAAGTCGCTGGATGCTGGATGGATCACCCACTATAATATTGACTGCTCCCTGCACCAGTGGTGGAAATTTTATCCTGTCTGCCTGGCTACCTTTACTTCTAAATATCAGTCCAAATTTTTGCCGTCTTTAAGTTTACAGTGCTCAAAAGCCAAGGCTTATCTCTTTTTTCTCATCTGGTAAAAGTGTTAATACTGTACACGTACAGCAGTGACCGCTTACCTTTTTCTTGCTCCTCTGATGATTCACTGCTTTCTACCATAAAGTTATCATTTTAATTGCGTGATAAAATTAATGTGCTTGTTTGGATTTCAAAACAATTATTGATAATTGACTTTATTTAAAAAAAATTAGATTCAACTGACAATTCGATTTAATCAGAGCTATGCACTTTTCCGTGCAGTAGAAAAGTGTAACTAATTGTTCCAAGTAGAGCCTCTCGTATTTTCGCATGAAAAATATTAAACAAGTATCAAAAATATATAAATTACATAACACAGTCTTCAAATATTCGTAGTACCATCAAAATAAACATACCATTGATGTACCCACTCATGGGTGAAGGGTCAAAATACGGATAAATTAAGGCGAAGACGTCGTTCGAAAACTAAGTGCCTCCTAACCAAGTTAACGTTAGTTAAGCTTAAGGCGAAACTTATTTTGACGTATCTCTTAGAATTTTTATTGGGACATGTTCAAACAAGTTAAGCATTTTGTTGTTGTAAATTATATTATAGTTGACATGGATGTTGTTAGGTAGCCTTTTTGTTTTTCATTTATTTGTCGGTAAGGGCACACATCAAAAGCTAATATATTGTTACATAAAAATAAGATAGGTCCAAAAGCCAAGGTATTTAATATAAACCGTCTTATGTTTTAGGATGAGTTTAAATGTTTAAGTAACACATATAGAGTTTTTCGGAAAGGTCTGTTTTTATTGTTGTTATTTCAGAAGGGAACCAATTTAATGAAATTTAAATTGAACTGTAGTTCAGTCTGATGTTTTAGATATCAGATGCGATACCAATGTAACTTAACAGCTTCAACATTGACTTTTCTGCTCCTATATCTTTGAAAATTGTTGGAAGTATCGGTCCGCCAACATATACCGACGACTACAGAATGCACAGTCTATCATGCTGGACAAGTGTATTCCTTCACACCATATCTTTAGTTCGTGTCCATCATTATAGTTAGTGTTTTAATACTGATATGGTTTTAGAATTGTATCATTGTGGATACTGCACATATAATAAAATTTTAAATGATCGCTTTCGGTACATGAAGGATATATGAAAAACACTATTATTTTTATTTTATTTAACACAATAGAACCCAAAACAATAGTACGTACAATTTTTGTCTGTTTGTCTGTGCGTTTGTGCGCGCTAATCTCAAAAACGGCTTAACCGATTTCGTTATGGTTTTGATTAATGTATTGCAGTAAGCATCACTTATTGTTGAAAGTTCGTTTCATTTTAATCCGTCTACAAATTAAAAGGTATAAATTAATATATTTGTAACCCACAGAACGAGAAAAACCCAGTCCTAAAACAATGCAGGTACCATTTTTAAGCGTAAGGTGCAGGTTTTCTGAAGCGAATCGAGAGCAGTTTACGAGTACTAGTTAGTTGGTAATATAAAAGGTGCTCATGATTTCGTATTTTATACGGTACCTCCCGCTCGGTAGGTAGTCACTACAAACTGGGCTACGGGGTCGTCAGTCAATGTCAGTAGAAAAAACGGAGGTAAGATAAACATTCAAAATGTTTAGTTATCATCACGATAAAGATTTCTAACTCGTATCAGCCATGAAAATTAATTATTGCAGCTTTTAATCAAGCGTGACTTAATAATACAATTTCGGTTTATTACCAAAACACATGAAGCATTGGAATATTCGAAATACGTTTTAATTAGGAATTCCCATGCTAATACTGATTATGGATCGGATCGAAATAACTTTTGTGGTATGAGGTCTACACGTAGCAAATTATGATGCAATTGTCAACGGAGTATTTTAAATTATATATTTGGAAAATTATTGACACATTTAGACCATATGTTTTTTGTTTAATTAGATCAACTGTCGCAAAATACACTCAGGTAAGTTGTAGGTGCCTACATTGACCTTCAGTACCATCAAGGTATGACCGACGGGCTGCAGAGCAAAAAACACGAGAATCCACTTATCACTTTTATACCAATGATTCGATTCTTCATACAACTAGTTCGTGATTTATATTTTCTAGAATATTTTTATATTTGAGTCCAGCTTTTGTTCCTATAAGGTGTAATAAGTTTCAAATAATATGTAAATAAATACCACCATTTTCGAAGCATTCCGATCTGGGACATATCTATTAAATAATATAATACAACTTTATCGCTGCTGCCCCATTGTCGGCGGTAGTTCCCCTGATCTTATGAGATGCAAATTTATTGTACTTTTTAAGAAAGTTCATCAATCTGACCTTAGTATTACAACATTATCGACATCATATATAAGATATTATCAATTAATCAAAAGATTACCCTTTTCAACACCAATAAATTACTACGCCAGGCAATACGTCTGTAATAAAGAACATAGTAAAATTGACGCTGGGGTTAGGTTTTTAAAATTCTTCTCTTTTTTTCTTTCCTCATATTTCTTGGCCGACAAGGCATCAGTGTTACTAATGTCCATCGGCGACGATGGCCACATACCATCAGATTGCTCTTTTGTCGGCTATTTACTTAAAACATATTTGATACCTGAGCATCATAAAAAACCATAGTTGTATTCTCTGGCTTATTTAAAGTGGTCCATTTAAAAATTCTAAAAATACTACAATTCTAAATATTAAATATGGAAAATGAAAATATTAAATATGGGAAATTTCATTTTTTCGGTGAATAACTGAATTTAACTTCATTTATTATTCTTGTAATTATTTTATATAGTTTTTGCACCACCAGTATCCTTTAGATTAGAGAAATACGTGCGTGTATTTCGAGTATGCTCTTTGCCATCCGTTTTCAGTGATTAGGAATTGCTCGTATTTAGGCTAAACGCGGTTTAGCCTATGTTTAGTCTATGTTTAGTTAAATGCACGATTCATTAGGCCACTTGCACGATTTGATTGAATGAGATATTAATAAAAATAATCGATTGTAATTAATAGTATGATGAATTTATCAAATTGTAATTTACTAAACTTATTTTAATTTCATAGCTGTCAATTTAGATGACGTACTACCCGATAGTAAGTGGTTACGGTGTATTAGGGATGTTATGGAGCTCCGTAATCGTAACCGAAACTATCGGATATCCGAAACAAATTATATTTGAAACCGTAACCGAATCCGGTAATAAAGTTTCCAATATTTTTCGGATAGGGGCAGAGTCTCAATAAAACACGTTATACCAGGATTTTCCCGGCCGAGAGGATATACTAGCCATGTCGCTCTTATTTTTAGACAGTTTTTATTATTCCATTTTTAACGCTATTGTTCTTTTCTATGATGTTAATACCAGATAATACCTAGAAATAAAGTCAGTAGCACTTAGAATTACATTATATATTTTTTCTGATGCCTAAACCATTAATATCCGTTACCGAAATTACCCGAAACAATTCGAAATAATTTTATATCCGTAACCGAAACTGGTAAAATGTTATTCATATATCCGTATCCGTTTCCAGATCCGAAATTTCATATCCATAACATCCCTACTGCGTACCTATAGACATCAATGGCATCACCAATGCATTCTCGGTCTAAAGATAGGCTGAGAACCCCTATATTGTTAGCTCTTCAACACTGCCAAAGAACCATGTCTAAAATACTTCCTTATAATCAACCTCTTTTACAGACAAAGAACAATTAAGTCTCATGTTCAATGATCACTGCTGAGCACGGTATTCGGCAGCTGGCTTTGGGATCAGTTTACATTGATTTCCAAGAAGGATGCAGTATCCCTTGTTCACTGTCTCTCCACCATTGTGACTGAAACACGATATAAGTCGAAACTCAAATGCAAATGCAATGCTTCGCATGATGGAATATTTTTCATGTTTTTTTTTATTTGTCTGACAGGAAGATCTTAATGACTTACAATTACAAATGCCAGACCATTTTTGTGGTAACCGGTTGTGGTTAGAGGTGTGAACGGAATACCAGCGTTTTTCACTATCAGTAATAAGTTTCAACACCCCTTTTACTAAAATACAATGTTATTCAAAGCAATTTATTGCATGGCACATTTACCAGGTGTGGTTTTGCTATCATCGCGTTTTACCACGTCACATTTGATATCATAACAGTACAAATATATAAAATTCTTAAACTTCTTAATACATTTCAAGCTGTAAATATATTTTAATGAGACGAGGTGTTTCGAAATGTATGGAGTCCGGTTGGGTCTTAATTTGTGCGGATAATGTTCTTACCATTTCTACATGTACATGTTTTGGATCGTCGAAATCAAGAGGGTTTTTTTTGTTAGTGGCACAAAACATGAATTTAGTTTTAGGATTTGTAAAACCAACCATTTACTGACACAGCGGTAAGGTGAAAATACCAGATAAATTAAGTTATTATGTCAAATGTCACACAAATCAATGAATACCGTTTGACATATTTTTTTCTGCGATGTATCCAAAACAAAAGTAGACAGCACTTGTGAATTTAAGAGAATTATTAATTTTTTTTTTCTACAATTACCAAATTTTGGAAGTTTTAATGACTTGTTTTAATGATGTTCATTTGACTAATCTTTCTATTACCAAATAACTAAACTGTATTTAATTTAGCACGTGACGAAGGTGGTAAAATAACTGAATAATTGAGTTGAATACTATGCGCCTATATCACACTATTTGCGTATCGCATACCAACTTCATAATTTGTTTGTGAAAGTTTAAATTGCTTTTGGTAGTATTATTTCGTAGTATGTAGTACCTTATTTATGGCTAGGCCAGTTGAAATTAGTTAGGGTTACTGGGATAATTTGATCCCGAAGTTCACAGCGATATAAGTTATTTTTCAAACTCGTATCTTTTCTTATATCACAATAGGGTGTAGATTTTTATTTTGTATCCTTAATCCTCAGTTTCGTTCTCAAAAAATATTAAAATACTAGAACTTCAAGACTTTCGATTTTCCTATTTTTTTTCTGAATTGAAATTTGGAGCGCATTTACTCGTACTATGTTAGGTATAAACTACGATAATTCGTGCCATCTCGTATATATTTTTATCGAATTAATATTAAAATGCAATATGCGATGGGGTGTTAAAAAAAACAGAATTTCAGTGAGAGCCTTGCACAATGAAAGTTTGGAGCCGTCGATCATTTTCAAAACACTTCAGAAGCTCCGCGTCAGCCATTATGTTCGTATATTGTACTTGCAACAATATACCAACACTTCCTCCGCTAAAGACGCCAAGCGATAGGGGCGGCTGGGTGCTATTAAAACTGCAAAGGTTGTTAATGTTAATCTTAAAGCAACGATATGCCGAAACCCTATATGGAAACAAATACTGTTATCATGAGGAATGAAAATTTACACGAGAACTCTGTCGCGTAACATTAAACTAAACCTAAGGTTATAGGCCATCCTCTAAATCCATTTCAAAAATATATAAATTTTTTATTTATAGGTACATCATTACACCCCATATCGTCCCACTGCTGGACTCAGGTCTCCTTTCGCAATGAGAGGTGTTAAGGTCATAGACTGCAACGCTGGCCAAGTGTGGATTGGCAGTTTTATTTATTACCGAGACTTAATACGTAGTGAGCAGGTACATAAAAGTTTTGTTAAGATTACTTTATGATAGGAATGTTACGGATACTACACGATTTACGACTGGGAAAAATATATAATGTATTTAGAGAGTTAGACTTTATTTCTAGGTATAATATTCACAGAAAGGAACACTAGTCTTAAGAATTAAATGATAAAAATTGTCTAAAGAGAGAGCGACGTGACTAGTATTTTGGCTCAGCCGGCGAAAATTGGCCATAAAATGTTTTATTTAGATTTTCACCCTATTCGAAATTATCCGAAATGTTATCGGATTCGGTTACGGTTTCGGATATATTTTTATTTCGAATATCTTATAGTTTAGGTTCGGTTAAGGAGGTCCTTAACATCCCTGCTTTATAATAGCTCCACACAAGTAGTATCATCTGTCTACGGATACATATAATTTATTAAACTTATTTTGTACTTGCTGTGCCCGCGACTTCGTTCGCGTGGAATTTAACAAAAAGTTATTTAGTAGAAATTAAAGTAGCCTAAGTTAGTACCTGCCAGTGAAAGATGTTTTGTGATAATATGGACGAATAGTTGGCATTAGTTTTCACAATATTAGTAAGCTGCCGCTAGTAATATATATAGCCGAATTGTAAAACTTACATAAGTAGACAACTCCAACCGTCCGTTAATCAACAACGAATTAGTTGCAAACAAACAATTTCTCTTTTCATTTAAGGTGTCAAAATAAAAGTCGATTTATCGCCCCAGAAAGTTTTTTTTTATCCAAACCTTTCAGATACGCTAAAGAATCGTCCATGGGAGTTGGTTTTCATTTCCGTCGCCGGGCGCGGCAACGCATTATCGAGACAGATAAATATTTTGCGGCCACTCCATAAATAACGAATAATGGATTCCCATTTCGAGGCTTGGGGGAGACTTGGCAATATTACTGGCAATTTCTTTACGCGTCTGATGTTGAAAGAACTGTTCTAGATACAGATTAGGTTTCGACAGTGGTGATAGATGATAGATACTGCCAAACTTATGATATTAGAACTCCCCTCACAATTATTATTGGGTTAAAGTCATACATAGCTCATTACGCTTATCAAATGCGAATCCTCAGTGCAGTATTCCGACGTTCACATCACTAGATTGCATATGGAACTAGATAGACCATATAGTCACATACGATAAGTATCTCACTTAAAGGTGTATACTAGAAAAAAATATAAAATACTATTAGTGCAAGGTAAGATGCAAAAGTAATGCCTTCATTGTCAAAATTAAATGCTAAGATGATAAAACACTACAATGGTCGCACCACAACAAATTTGATAGTAAGTGTTTTGTATTTGAGAATAATATGATTCATGTAAGCAACAAGACTAAGTTTGTAAGTAATAGTAACACTACAACCTAACGAACTATATGTCATGCATCAATCAACAGAAGCGTCCAGATAGATAAAACGTGCGAGGAGCTTGAGTTGTGAACTAACCGTTGTGACTGTTGACCAGGTCCCACACGGGACTTTAAAGGAGAATTTTCAAACATATAGAAATTGAGCCAGGTCTGTTTACGTACAATATATTGAAAAATAAGGTACACACATAGAACTGGTTTATACTAACCATTTGTTTAAAAACGGCTGGCTTTGATGATCTATACTAATAAATAAAATTGTAGTGTCTGTGTGTAATATTAAAATAACCGCTTCTTACTACATGCATATGAATGTAAATACGGTACATATACCAAAATAATTTTTTTTACAATTTTTGTTTGTCTGTCTGTTTGTTCCTGCTAATCTCTGAAACGGCTGGACCGATTTTGACGGGATTTTCACTGGCAGGTAGGTGATGTAATAAGGAATAATTTAGGCTACTTTTATTTCTACTAAATAACTTTTTTGTTAAATTCCACGCGGACCAAGTCGCGGGCACAGCTAGCATAAAATATTACACTTACGATTTACAACATGACAAATTCAAAATGGCGGTGCTTGTCATAGAGTAATACGTGTATATGTCAGAGCTAATACCAACATAAAATTTAACATAATTATATATATCTATGTAGACTTTAAATCAAAATTATCATGATGATTATGCTACATATCACGTAGACTCGTATATATTTGAAGCTTATGACCATAGATAGATAGAAAAAACTAAGTTAGCTAAATTTTCGGAGGTGACAGCTGATAATTTGTCATTGTTTTTAAGCAGAGACAAGGTATACAAACGAGATGTCATGTTGAGACGATGTAATAAATAATATTTATGTCTGATTATAATATTGTTTAAATAAATACGAAATGAATATTTTTGAAGTAGTGTACATTGACCTCTCCTAATTTGAAATATCTCCTCATATCAAAGTTTAACATTGTCGCATTTATTACTAATGATCTCAAAGCTTGAAAATTGAAATATCATGGCAACGTCTCTATCACAAACCACAATTCCATATCGTTCAATCCGCGCTGCTAAGTTTGAAAGTGATTTTGTTCATTCGTTCACTCGTGCTCGGTCGCCATTGTTATTTAAATATGTGTATTGAAAAGGAATCCTCGCATTGAACGAATAGAATACGTTTTCAATTATCTGTTTCATAACTTCTGAATAAGCAATAAATTCAATAACATATGTATATTGATTATTGCATTTTCAAGTCTGTGAAGACATAATAGTATATATCTTTATATTTTAGTAACCAGCATCTAGGACAGCGATGTACCTTCTTTCAACGTCGATTATTAATTATGATTTAACAGGTCTAGCAGGTACAATACATACGAAACGAGATACATCAGAAAAGGGAGGTCGCGGTGCAAACTTAATCTCGTTAAATGGTTCTTTGAAACGAGCCGTCGACAGTGCGACTGTCCCAAGGAGGAGTACGGAATAGTGTGAAAACGTAAAAAAAAAGTTAAAAAATGAACCCACTGAAATCCCGGCTGAATCCAACGGCGGAATGAAAATTGGATTTGCCTCTGATTGGATTTTTATTTACTTAAGACAAGAAAAATTCTCTCCCCCAGACGACGTCCTTATAAATGATTTAGGAGCCGTCAGGTCTCCCGCTCGCTGATTAACGAATGAATTCTGTATTGTTAGTGTGTATCTTGTAATGGAAAATTTAATTTGATACGGATTTTCTACACATATCATTTTGTATGACATTTACATAGTTACACTTTTTTTATGTTAATATTCGGACAACTTAATGTCAGTTCATGGCAACTGCTTACCGACGTCCTGAGACAACCGTAAAGCTAACCGTAACGTCTTAACGTTACTGAAGCATTGCCTGTCAACGAAGAGACGTTGTACTCTTTTGTAAACAGATTCTTTCATATTACAACCATAAAATTATTTCATGGTTGATAGTATGAGAGTCGTATCTAGTCAGGCAAATAAAAAACCCATAGACGGAGCACAGTTTATTCCAACTAGGACATGGTTATTGGGTGATATTGACGGAAGAAATTTTTTAATCAAACTTGTGTGTCGATAACTAAATGTACTTTCGTCATTTATATTTAAGTGACCAATTGAAGCAATTTCAAACGCGGTAAGCACTTCCAAGTGTGAAAGAGACCCGTGACCCTCTAGTTTACTGCTAACTTATTGAAGCTAAGAATGGTATAGACCAGAACGAATAGGATTGACAACCCTTAGAAATAGGAAGTATTATCTCATTGTCACACTTTTAAATTACATACATGCATGTACTACACTAAATTCCCAAATCAGGAATACCTAAGTTCCTCAAGTTAGATCCCTGTGAAGTATACATACGAGTAAGTTAAACTAAAGCAAGTCCCCATGCAACTGTAGTAGAAGTAACTTAGCCCCATTCAAGTTTCAGTCGAGCGTCACTGCAAGTCGGACACTACAAATTCAATAACTAAAACTTATTCATACGTATTCGAACTTACGGAATAAAGTTGCCGAGAATATTTTGACGTAATTGCACATGAACCTACACACCAAGGTTACCAAAATTATTAGTGATTTTTCTGTCAAAAGCGAATTTTAATCAAAGCTGGTAGCTCTTCTGGTTTTGAGAATTGTAAGTCGATCGCGTGAAGCAACTTCAGGCGCGGCCGGTTCTTGGATAGGTGATTTTTAATCGCAACGTCACTTACCACTTACCGCGCAAGACAGATAGATTACAATTAGCCTCTAAGTCCTCCATCAAATCACAATGGAGCTGTGAGATTAAATACGTCCAGACGTTCTCAATTACGTGGAAAGACTTATGCTCTGCAATGAGCCACTTGAATTGAAGTCAAATGAAATAAATAAAATTAAAGTTGTATGTTTAAGAGTAAATCTGAAAATTTGTAGGTATGTTTTAATATCTGTCAGCTTAACTTATTAAGCAGCAGCTTTCATTATCTGTGATGCCATTGGTGGTACAATGTTCATAGATGTACATCATCAAATGGCCCGTCTGCCCGCCGATCGATAATAGTATTGTAAAAAAAAAAACAATTTCTAATAAAATACGATGTTAAATGCAGCCGCTTCTAGACAGCAATGGAAATAAAATAAAATAAACAATAACTCACAAATTACATTTTATAGTGTTATAATATTATTAGAAATAAGGTAGGGGTAACGAAGAGAGTGAGAAAAAAGATATTTCTTGTATCTCTCTCCTTCCTGACACGCATAAACTTTTAATACTTTGCATTTCACTTAAAACCAACAGAAATCTTGACCTCAATTTTATTAAGTCAAAAGACTGCCGAGAGGGAAAGTTAAGACAAAAGGCCCCCGAGCTAATGGAATGGATGGTGGTGACAAAGTTCGCAAAAAATCCTTAAATAATCGCCAGGGAGTTGTATCAATATCAACAGATTAGCCGTGTCTCCGTGTTGAGCCGGCAACGTCAAAAGAGCGGAAAATCCTTAAGGTAAGCTTACAGTAAAGAACCGAAAGTGGAAAGCGATAGTTATTGATATTTAACTACGGAAAATTCTAAACACCTTAAAACTTCGCAGTAGTGTACAGTGTGAAACGTAAAAAAATTCAGTTCACATTTAAGAATACAGGATGGCAAAAAGAAAAAACTAGCCTCGAAGTAAGAAGTTGTGGCTTCCTAATATTCATTTCTATTGTGTAGTAATTTATCTACCATCTTGTTGGAGATCATCGATCTGTCTATATCACCTAATGTAACCCCAATGGCTTTCGTGGGTCTTGTTAGAGTTTTTACCTGTCTTGCAGTGTAGGAAACCCTTTTACAAAAAAATCATCAATTATTATGTTTTTAGTAAACATCAACACTTCGTCAATGTAGGCTTGGGAGTAGTTAAAAAATATTATAGTGACACAAAACTTACTTTTCTACGAATTTATTGTACATCCGCTGTCGCTATCGCTTGTTAACCATAACCTGACCCTAGACGCGACGCCGAGTAAAATTGTTGAAAAATTTCCAGCAGAGTTTCGAAAGGAACTCTATGAATACATTCGGCAAGCGTTGGCATGAATATAGAATGAATAAAAATGAATAAAACGACGAGGGTGTTTAATCATCGACTTGGAATATTATTTCGGCCTGCGGGTTAAGTAAAGGGCTTTTGTTTTGACGTTCATAAGAGTTTCAAGATCATATTTTGTCTTATAATATTTTACCTTTCAGCGACAGAAATTCTTGTGCTATCTGCCATTAGCAACCTCTCAACCACTAACCGACCAAATTAGATGTTATTTTTATTCTTAAACTAGTAATCGCGCTCTCGCGTCGCTTCAAAGAACCTACTTAGGATTGGGTTTTTAATTATGAGATTAGAATCATATTAAATTATCATATTAGCTGCAGCCAGGCAGTCAAAATTTTATATATTGCCCTCTTAATAGAATGTTCATACTCACAGTTATTTCCTTTCCCGAGGGAACAGACCCATTTCCCGGGATAAAGGTATCCTAGATCATATAACACATAGATTTATACAGATAATAAAAACTACTAAAATGCCAAGAACCATCGAAGTGTTCAAACGTTTCAGTGTGATGCGTGGTCAGCAAGACAGACAAAACCAACATTAAATTTTCCAAAAAATATTCTATGTACGGATTCGATTGCAGCACAATTTTATTATTAGTATAAATTAATCATTGCATGCTAATGTAATCCAAAACTCTACTGTATGTCAGATTACGAGAATACAATAAGACCAATTGTGTAAACTTACCAATTTTTGTAATAATACGTAGGACCGTAACATTTTGTTATATGTTTGATGAGACCTGGCATAGTTTTTAAACCAAATGAGAAGCATTAAATTCAGTTCCCCGAATGTAAAGTTACCGTGAACGAAAAATATGTACCTACCAGTGACGGACAGATATAAACTGGTCATATATCTATACTAACAATAAAATTCTAATAGATCGATTTCTGTACATGAACGATATATGAGAAAAAATATTATTAGAGGCATTTATTATCGCAATAGAACCCAAAAAAATAGTTGTTAGAATTTTTGTCTGTTTGTCTGTTTGTCTATGCGTTTGTTCCCGCTAATCTCAGAAACGGCTTAACCGATTTTATTCTGGTTTTCACCGATGTATTGCAGTAAGCGTCACTTAAAGTTTAAAGTTTGTTTCATTGCAATCCGTCTATAAATAAAAAAGTTATGAATTAATATATGTATTTCTAATTAACAGATCAAGAAAAACCCAGAAAAATGCACATGCTATCTTTAAGCGTATGGTAGTTTTTCCGAAGCGAAGCGAGGGCATTTGCTAGTTATAAATATGTTTACAAAAGTTATTATGGAAATTAAACATAACATTTCACATACTAATTATAAGTATTCACCCCTCTAAAGCAATCTCTTATAGTGCAAAGATTTATATAAGTAGGTTTTCTTTTTATGCCACTAACAAAAAATACAAATCATTTTTTAATTTGACGGTTTATGATAACTTATCTCCAAAATCTAAAAAACTTATTTCCCACCGCGCTTAGTGTATTAAACTTTGAATTTAAATAAATAGCCAATAACACACAACCCCAAGCCCTCAGGCGATACATCACTGGCACCTCTTCATCATCCCTTAAACTTAGCGCCGCGAAGTAACCGATCCATCATAATATGAAACACATTTTTCGCATTAATGTTTCAAAACTAGCGTACGCTCCTGACTTTATTAATGTTTAAGAATTTATATTGTTCGAGTCTTTTATTAGCATAATAATGAATGTATTATAAGTGAAATGTTTATTTACATCAAGAGATAGAAATTTACAATTTCGCACATTTATCAAGAACAATAATCACATCTGCGGCCTGGTATTGATAATGAGATCTTTAGTTCATATTCACTAGAACAACAGATAAAAAGTTTAGCTTATATTCTAGATGTTACAGGATATTTCTCTTAATAAAACTATTTTTAGATTACATTCAAGTATCAAAATGGGATTCTGTCATTCAGTTCATCACCACAAACCATAACTGTCCCACTACCGCCTCGTCTCTCCATCTACTTGTGATGTAAATACGACAATCCATCACACAATCCCCTTGCCGATTATCAGACTTCACTCACCTTATATTTATTATGTTCAACATAATAATGAACTCTCATGCAAGTTTCCGTATCCTTTCATTCACCAAATCAATCGATGTTTAATTTCTAATACTAAAAAAAATTACACTTAGAAGTGAATTCAGCGCTCAAACCGCTAAGCTGTCATTGCTGTTACAACTAATACACATCCTTTTTTTTTTTACGTGGGGAAACCCTCATGGGTTCCTCTCCGTCTCGGGGGCGACTGAAAGAGGATATGCCGGACTCGTACCGGCTAAAACCCCACGGTGTTCCTCTGAACGCCCTTCGTCGGGACTGCGGGTACGCTTTCGCATTCATCCGCGGTCCCGACGGCGTTGTCTCTTCTACAGAGCCCGTCTCTGTTCGGGATGATCCTGGAGCTGCATCATCCCTCTGTCTTTGAGGTGCACGCGGGAACACCGTGCGCATCACCTC
>PDGT01000012.1:5199721-5239239 GCA_003671415.1 Megathymus violae | reverse complement strand
GGAGCGATTTTCGTTCCCGGTAAGCGTCGTAGAGCTGTCTTTCCACTACATCGTGGTCGTTGTTATGACGCCGTAGCCTGCGGTGCCTGGTGTATAGACGTCTCGCCTCTGCACAGTCGGAGCGAAGGACTGCGATTTCGTGGGACCACCAGTACACCTGGCGTTTCGGAGGTCGAGGCTTGGCCCGGGTCATGCTTGCGTCACAAATTTGTGACAGAGCATCCCGAAACCATACCGCCTCTTCCTCTACTTCCACAGGCTCGGTTGAAGTAAGCCAGGCCTGGACGATGGCAGCCTCCTGCAATATATCCTTATTGAGACTCCCCAGNACCCATCTTGGGTATGACTTAAGGGGACGACGATAGCTCGGGTGTTCTGACGAAGTGGAAATGTCAAACCGGATGTACCGGTGATCCGACAGCGTTTCCACTTCCTCTAGAACCTTCCAGTCCCGTACGAAGTGTGCAACAGCGGAGGACGCGAACGATACGTCCACTATGGATCCTCCCCGCTGCCGCACGCATGTATTCACCGACCCACGATTTAAGACCGAGAGGTCGGTCATCGCCGCCCATTCCTCGAGAACCTCGCCACGGGAATCAGTCACAGGAGAACCCCAAGCCGTCGATTTGGCATTGAAGTCCCCAAGGACGAGTACTCGGCGAGATTGAGTTTGCCTTATGAAGGCCCCTAAGTCACCCAAGAACACCTCGAATTCAGCGAGGTGCCTATTTGGAGAGAAGTACGTACCGATCAGAACATACTCTCTCCATTGTACTGCCACATACCCCTTCCCCCTAGTAATTGTGCTAAAGGGCTGTGCTCCGACTGACCTTGATAAGGTAATGGCCACCGAGCCATCCTGGTCCCCTACCCAGTTGTCAGTGGGGGGGATGAAGTAGGGCTCCGCTACTACCGCTACTTCTATCAACCACTGTGTCATGCTCTGTATAAGAAGATCCTGAGCAGCGGCACAGNGATTGATATTCGCCTGCAGTAGACGATGGGCCATATTAAGTCTAGTTGGTGACCATTACCTCCTCGTTCCCCATTTCTGTAGGGGAGCAGCTGGCGGCTGCCGGGACATTGGAGGCTGAAGCAGGTGCTGCTCCTTTTGCGCTCTGCCTTTTCTTCGGCGGGGAGCAAATTTTGCTTCCCAACCGGTGCTCTGCAGGCCTGTTCGCCGCTGCGCATAACGAACACTTTGGCGTGGCTGAGCATGTCGTCGCCTTATGGCCGGGTTTACCACAGCGATAGCATTCATCGCTGCGATCAGCCTCAGCGGTGCAGTGAGCCCGGACATGTCCGCTCTCCAAGCACCGATAGCACCGCAGTGTCCTAGGCTGCAGCANTTCGACTTTTGCTGAGATCCAGCCAATNAGCAGGCGACCGAGTTTGCCAATCTTCTTGATGGCAGCCACTGGAGCGCGCACCCATACAGAGCTAGATCCCCGAGGGGTCGGTCGTATGTTTCCTACTTTCACGGTCTCTCTGAGACAACCACCTTCCCTGGTAATAGCTCCAACAACGTCTTCCGAGGTTACTGAGTCATCCAGACCTGAGACCCGCATTTCCGCGCACTTCACAGGCCTAGAGACTGTTGCGACCTCCTCGTCCAGCGTCTCCCGTATCTTTTNGGCNAGCGAGTCNGCCTTGTCGCCGCTTAGAGCGCCAGGCACTTCTAAGATACGGGCNCCTGTGGCTGCTGTCCGGAATTTCAGCCCACTGATGTTTAGACTGGGGAGATCAATCCCTGCCCTTGCCTTCGCCAGTATGTTTGCGAATGTTATTCCTCGTTTCTCAGCCTCAGGTTGCAAGGTAATAACTACCGCCGAGGAACGAGGAGGGCGCAGCTTAACTAGTGCCGACTGGTGTTTTGTCTTCATTGACACTTGGCCTTTGTTGCCGTTATTTTTATTACCGGGCTTGTTCTGCGGAGCTATCTGTCCCTCTGTCTTTTTTTTGCCGCCTTTTTTCACAACGGTCGTNCAACCTTTNTCCATAGTTTTTGGCAGAGTNGGAAGCGGACTTGGAGCATCGTTTTTGTGAATCGATCCCACTGATGCCTCCTTCCCCGGCTTTTTTTTCTTTTATCAGCCCCAGATACCGTTTTTGTGAGCGAACCTGCCTCGGTTTGACGGTTTGTGGCTGCTGTTGCTGCGTTCCTCCGGTCAGCGGCAAGCGACGGACGGAGGCGTTTTTCCGGTAGAAGTCTTTCCTCGAGTCCCTCAAAGCGTGCATTTATCATGCCTCCGACCGCAAGCAATATAGAGCGAGTCAACTCATCTTTCTCTGCAGCTCCATTTTGGGATAACCTCGTTGGCGCCTCTTCCATTCTTTGTGTGGTAAGTGGAGGAGGAGGGTTGTTTCTATGCGTCCTTGTAATTTCTTCACGGAGCTCTGCCAACTCTTTACGAAGTTCCGCCACCTCAGATTGCAGACGGGCATTATCCGCCTGCAATTTAACTGTCTCTTCTGTGGATGACCTATTATGTAAGGCATCCACCACTGCTTTGATAGAGGCTGCCGCTTCTTTTAGTGCCCGCTGGAACGTGCCCTTTAGGTTTTTTGACTTGGCCGACACATTTAGTATCACGCCAACATCATCCATGGCCTGTTTTCTTAGTGTGGCAGCCGATCGTGTATCTGTCTCATCTGCTAATATCAGCCCCATATTAGCCCTCCTTGCGTTGGCTTCACAAGCCTGCTGTTCAATCTCTTTCTCCGAGTCCAAAACAGCAACCCTCTTCCTTGGCAAGAGGAACTGTTTTTTTCGGTCATTGGTTTTTTTTCGACCGGACGCTAAACTTGCGTCGGACTCTTCACTCGATAGAGCCGAAGGGGACTCTATTGGAGTCTGCCTCTTCCTAGTTCTCCACAATCGGCTATCCGCTGTCGCTGGAGCGACCATCTGCTGCACTTCGCTAGCATCAGGCTGTGAGCTAGCCTCTGTTCGCTTCTCTGCATGTGTGTTGTTTATGTTTAAGTTTTTATTGTTTTCTAGTTTATCCATATTTGATCCCACGAGTATGGGGGAATTAAAAAGTCCGTCCGGGCAGTGCCCCCTGTACCCGGATAAGCCTACGTGTCACCCGCCACGGTGTCGGCCGGTACCGGGGCGGAAGTCGCACTAATGACTGACCTTCCCGTCAGCCATGCATCCCCTCACGGTGCGCTGCCGCTTGGGATTGGGGTGATTTTTATAGAGGTTTTCTTCCTCGCAGTCCGGCCAATTAAGGCAAGACCCTCGGTCCCACTCGAGGCCGTGAGACATGACCACGACACCTCGTCTGAGTGGGATTACGATGTCGACGGTGGCTAGATAGTTTACTGTAGCCTGCCCAGCAGCAGTGTTAGTGCATACCGAACCCGTCCCTGTTTCTCCACTATGCCCTCTGCTGTCCAGAGGGACACGCGGAGGAACGTCCTACTCCGGGTATTCGCCATTGCGAATCTAACTTAAGAACTATTCTAACCTAGACTAGCCTAACGTAGGAACTAACTTATACCTAGACGCAGTAGGTGTTATAATACACAGGAAGACGCTGCTGCCCATCTCCTGGAAAAGTCCTATTAGTCACCTTTTACGACATCCCAGGAAGAGCGGAAGTGGTGCTATTCTACCATGTGAACCCGGTCACCACACGGGGTAACTAATACACATCCTGAACCAACCTAAAATAAACAGGTTCTATTTAAGGTCGATTTTTAATGGTCGGCAGTCACTTCCAACTTCAGCCATTATCATCACAGCTCAGAAGCTTCACTAGCGTGTTGTCAGAAAAGAAAGAAGTAGTGCTTAACTAGTGAGTAACATTGGCTGCAGTCCCCATTGAAACAAAATACTATTTAACTAAATCCACGTAGAACAGATACCAGTTAAATCTACTATGAACCTGGCATTTTAATTCCAACCAATCAACCAACACAAATATAATTTACGTGCAAACAAACACACCTCCGTACAGTTATAACGGCGTTATAGAGAGAAAATATTATGTTATTCCCTGCGGCGATGTCGATAAGAATTTCATTATATTCAGAAAAATTGTATTTACCGGTCTTCGATTCCCGCTGATTTAAATAAAGCTACAGATTCAAAAGAAATTTTAATTTTGTTTTTTAAACAGACTTTTCATGAATAAAGTGATGACGGGCGCAGAATCAATAGGCTCTTATACTTACAAAAACATAAATAATGTTATTGAAATATAAAAAGTTACACTACATATTAGAGTATGATCACTGAAGTGAACAGTGAATTTTGGAACCGCGCAGATGTTTGTTTTTTGCGTAAATAGCCGAAAAACGAGCAGACGAGACACCTGAAAGTAAGTTGCCACCGTCGCCCATGGCCATTAATAACGCCAAAGGCATCACTAATGCGTTGTCAGCCAAGAGAAAAGAAGAATGAAAGGAAGAAACGATTCCACGGGTTTACGTGAGCATTGAAACGAGATTCTAAAATCCTAAAACTAGAACCTCATGAAAAGAAGCCGGATGTGTTTTGATGATTTATTCTCATAACAAAACGGATTGCTAGTATTGGAAATGGCACGAACATAGGAAATTAAAACATCACAGACTTCTCAATCAAGATCCTAGATCAAATTTTGTTTGTAACATAAATGTCTACCACGGCCTGAAATCAAATTTAGAACTCTTCGCGCGACATGGATAATTGCTACCTATAGCTTACAGAGCTTTCAATTGTAATTGCCATCACATTAAGGTCCCGTTGACGGTAGTTTGAAAGGACAACCTAACGAAGTTTTTTGATATATTTAATCACGAAGTATCTCTATATAAATCAGTTGTACGATGAGTGAGGTGAGCCGTTCCCTAATTTCTAACAGCTACAGGTACAGTGCTGGGGATGAACGCACTGTAAAATACCACATCCAGTATAATTGTATTTCGTTTAATTATAATTTTATAACATCTAATAACCTTTCTGAAATAATATTAGGCGGTTTAGGTCTTTCTCCTGTCATCGAAAGAGTTGGACTACCATAATTCTTCAAACTTTACTGAATGTGGTGTTCGGGATGTCACGCATTATCAATACTCCCTTCATTCGATATATTTAACAAACTAGCGGCCCGCCCCGGCTTCGCACGGGTTTACTTTTATTTTTAAACATTTTGAGATATATTTATAAATTTATCTTTATAAAGGACATAAGTATGTATTATTTTTCTTTATAACATATACTATACATGCTGTGAAAATAGTCAAAATATTTAATGTTGCATATGTCCGCTGCGTAAGAAGCCAACCGCGCGACAACCTATTTCATAGATGTGCCCGCCCCGCACTTCGTCTCCCCTTCCTCGTCGCCTTGTCCGCCAGCCTACGCTGCGGCTGTTTTGCGAGGGGCCACACTAGTAATTGCGCGGCGGCGGCGGCGGTGTTTATTTTCCTGAATTCGTAAAATATTCTGAATGGAATGTCCGGTTTGAGTAATTCAAAAAGTTATCTATAGATATTGAGACAGTTTTGAATATTAAATGATTTATTTGGATAAGGGTTAATACGAAGGTATGGTTATCATGGTCTGAATTTGGTCAGCTTTTAAAACGTAAAAAGTGGTTATAGTGACTTAACTACAATAGTTGGACTTATAGTATCGCGAAGTTATTTGTAGATGTTGATATGTTCTCTAATATTGTAGAACATCTTTTATTCTATCATCAATAGTTTCCGCAACGTATGCGATGAAAGAAATTTTTAAATATTTTTTTTTCCATCTTGGTTTTGTTACTGAAGTTTTAGCAAGGATCCCTTTTTTTCTAGTAATAAATATAGCCTATGTTACTTAAGGATAATGTAGCATTCTAATGGTGGAAGAATTTTTAAAATCAGTTCAGTAGTTTTTGAGTATAAATAATAATCGTTACAAACATACAAAAATACAAAGGTTTCCTCTTTATAATATTAGTACAGATAAGATGTTAAACATCGCCAATACATTAAAAAATAAAAAAATCAATAGACCATTTTTAAATTTGGTTTTTCTATCTTCTTCAAGCTCTATCTTCTTAGTATTGAATAGTCTTTCTATCATAGCGTTATTAACAACCTTCCATAAAAACTATTTTATATTAACCTAGCAGTTTGAAAGGCGATCTTCCGAATGAGTTGCTGAATTAAAATCCTTTTTATGTCTCTAATTTTTAAAGTAATTACGTATCATAAATTAATTACCAGTTATTTCGGTGAAAGTAATCATGGCAAAGAAAGCTCTTCAGTGAGAATTTTGTATTGTTCTTCCTCAAAGTGAAATTGAGCACCATGGCAGATCATGATCTTTACCACATTGATCGTGGTAAACCTTGTGATGATTCCGAGAGACTGTACTATATTTATACGTACTAGAGTACGTAGACGACCCCATAGCCCAGTTGATAGTGATTGTGCCTGCTAACCTAGAGTCCCGGATTAGATTTCCGGCCGGCGTAAATATTTGTCACAGATAAATGTTTGTTCTATGGTCATGGTTATTTATGATGTCATATTTATGTACGCCCATGCGACCCACAACACAGTAAATCCTAGTGCGGGGAATGTAATTACGTGTCTGTGAACGTTATTCAGAACACACATTAAATTTCTTATTTTTCACATTAATAAATAAGAAAATAAAAAGAAAACAACTTTCATACAAATAAACAAGTAGGTTCTCAATCATGTCTCTATGTACACATCTCATGAATACATTTGGTTAATGTAACGGCGAATAAAAACTGAATGAATTCAAGCCGAGCAAATTGAATAGAATCGGGGAAACACAGTTGTTTGAATTAAAAAAAATTCGCTCTCTGACTGTGGATATTTGAATTTTCTTTCATAAGGCTCTGAATTTCTAGTTTTTGCAATTAATTTATAACAAAGATCTTATAAGTTGTGTTATACAAAACGATACATGCAAAATTTATGTACTCGCGGCAACTTATTTTGGGATTTGCCTTACTTAATATGTTGAGGGATATTTTCCTTAAAGTATTTTGAGATATGCAATTAAATATTTATATAAGTCATTGATACTGCAACTGCTAAGAATGTATTTGTTCGTTGATCTCTTTATGTACAGCCAGAATAGGACGACCATAGTGACAATGCGTATAGCTGTTTTTCTTGCCTTCTTCTCATTTCCTGGCCGACAAAGCATCAATGATACCTTTAGTCTTGCTGATGTCCATGGGCGAAGGTGACCACCTACAATCAGGTGGCTGGTCTGCTCGTTTGTCAGCTATTAACATATACATATATAAATAATACAAAAATATGTGTTATCGTTGAGCAGCGATTTGTAATAGACGATTCAGACTTAAGAACAGACATAATAAGAAATGTGGTAAGGAGAATGAGTTTTAAGTTTTACGGTAAGAACGGGTACAGAGAGAAACGGACATTAATTTAAGTAACAGATTGTTTATAAAACGAAGGAGAATGTGCAGGAGTGTGAGCTTCAAATTATTTGTAAGATAAAGAATCTGATGTCGTTTTTAAGTCGTTAATGTTTACTAAATAACTTATACTCATTTTATTTATACTCTTATGTTAGTATTCCCTAGTGAACACATTGCAAACAACATACATCTGTCACAATATCTGCCCTGGCTATTAATCTAACTTTGCCACTATCGACTAAGCTACAGAGATATCAAGTTTTTTAATAAACTATAATACAAGCTGCATTATATTTGACGTTTATCATTCCTAATAAATAAACAATGTTTAGTAACAAATTTTGTGAGTCTACCAATGTATAGTTAGCATTCTTCTGTTCCAAAGCGCTGTAAGGTCTGTGGTAAATCTGTAAAATTACAGCTAGAATTACGAGTACCCGACTTTTCGCTTACTGGATATTATCCGGAGCAGTGAATCTTGATACAATAATATTTTATGATAGTAGTCGTGAATGAGCTAACACCTAAGGCTAAAGTTTAATGTTAGGGTTAAAGATAGCTTTTGGTATAAAGGAGCTCCATCCAATCTTGAATCCAAACTAATCTTCCTAGCTCATGCTGCAATCTACTGGATAATAAACGTTGCAACAGCGTCAGTTCCCTGCTATTGAATCAGACTGTACATGTGAATTGGGGAAGGACTTTTTATCTGCCTGGCTCTTTTCTTCTTTCCTTTTAAAATTATACGTGACATGTTTTTAAGACCTAGTGATCAAATTCTCGATTCATCCTTGTTAGAAAATGAGTTGTTTGTACTTTTGATGTTTGGGATATGTTTAAGTAGTGGCAGTAGTACTAACCTAAAACGTGTGTATTCCTTATTATTCAAGTCCTAAACAGTAGGGACATCGCGGACGAGTTACCGATCAAAAAGGAAGCAGTAATAGCAACAGAAACACAACAAAAAAGTTTGCATGGTCAGTCTGATGAGAAGAATTTTAACTATCCAGCAAAGTAAAAATCTATCCACTAGTCTTGAGTATCGACTCGAAAGCCCGTATAATGTAAAATATCTGTACTTTTCAATTTATTAGACGTGGCTGTAAATGTTGTGTTCCACAAGCCTTTTTTTGTAAATAAATAAATTAATTAAAGCGATAAAAAAAGAAATCGATGACGACGTTTTATTTGAAACAAAAGTTATTGTGGATTAAATATTTTACTAGAACCTATTTTATCAGTGACCACGAGCTATGCAGCTAGATTGAAAGATCGATGTACAATCTACGAAGATGATCGTGAGTATCCGTAACATAATACTCGTGTAATAGTTTAATATCAAACTCGGTTTAACATTATTTATTACAGTCAAGGTACTATCAACATATTTTTTTAGTGTACAATAAAAATCCTGTCAAGTATCCTTTCTATCCTGACAAAGTATCAAGACAATTCGGTCTATTTATATTAAGGACGTCTAACATAGGCGGGCCACGAGACGAGATGAAAAATCACAGATGACTTTTTTTATTGCAAGACTCGCCACTCCGGGGAAAGGTGTAATTACGAAGAAAAGTGTCTTCCTTCCTATTTTTTATATTTCTTTGAATAAAATTTTTACTTAGAACTTTAATCAACATTTTCTTTACGTTATATATCTTTCTTTCTTACCTTCTTTTAATGTCCTGGTCGACAACGCATCAGTGATACCATTGGTTTTGTTGATGTCCATGGGCGACGCTGACCACTTACCACCAGGTGGGTCGTCTGATCGTTTGTCGGCTATTTACATTAAAAAAAATCTACAAATTTAGTTCTTTTAAATAAAAACGACGGAGTTCATCGCTTTCCAAAAGTTCAAAAATAATTAACTAAATAAAAAAAATTGCTATTTTTACTTTTAATTTACAATCGTTTACTTCTTTTAATTCCCTATCTGTCATGTTTGTCCATCAAGATTTCTGTGTGCCATTATTTTAATTGATCTTTAAAGAATACATTTAAGGGGCGAAAAATTACGCTTTATTAAAATATCCCTGAATTGCCATTTGTACGCGATTGTACCTTTAATGTAACAAAATGGAATAAGATAGGTCGATACAGTGATTGGAAGCATTCGTCTTTATTACAGCGACGCCGTCCGTTGTACGCTTATGCTTAATGTAATATGAATTGACAATATCTGGAGATCATCCATATAAATATTTTTTATTATTCAGCTAAATAAAGTATAATTTTGAAGTTTTTTTTTTTTTTCAGTAAATAGCCTACAAACGAGCTGACGAGTCACCTGATGGTAAGTGATCACCATTGACGTCGCCCATTGACATTACTAACACCAAAAACATCACTAACGCGTTGTCGGCCAATAAAAAAGAATAAAGAAATAAAGTAGTGGCTCTCAAGACCCCAGCCGGAACACGACGACTCGTTTGGCAGGTGACAGAAGCAGGAGGGTAGTAGCTAGCCAGACAGGCTTCACGGATTGATAATAATACAGTAATTAAAATTAATCACTGAATACTTAATAATTTATTTAATAATATTGATAATATAGACCTTACGCGAAACCCTACCACCGAGCAAGCCGGTTTCTGTCGCGTCTTACGACACCCTATTCTACCAGCATGGTATTCACGGCTACCTAAATACGGCCATAGTAACGGAAAGTTACTATTTTCTGATTTGATTCGATTTTTCAGAATGCATTTTTACCCAGTAATGGACCACAGACTATGAGTGGTCACCGTATACATGCACCTCATCAAGCAGCATCAAGACCACTGAACGCATTACCAGTCAAAAAGCCCTTTCTAAATTAAAAGGCCTTTCTAAATTACAAAGGAAACACGTCAAAAATATTACGTTGATTTTTAGGACGGTGGCAGACTAGCCAGTCATTCAAAAAGCCTCAGGATGGATGAATAGAGTGCCCGGCGTTGGAGTGTAAGCGTTGTGTAACCATCGCAGCAATGATGAACCAACCTGACAATCCGCAAAGCAGGGTCGATTAACTTGGACCCAAGATGGATGGAACCCTTTACAATATCATTAAAATTAATAAATATGTAAACTTTCACACAAGGAGTCCTTGTGTTGCGGTGGTATAAACGTACACAAATATTACATCACAAATACCCTTAACGCGATAACAAACATATAATCCATATTACTCCACAGTCCGCTTCTCGCGAGCTTTTTTGCTGCCCACATGCAAATTGTGGAACGAACATCCTTATGAGGCATTTCCAGAGGGCTATGATACTGATTTTTTTCAAAAAAGGTGTATAAAGAGCTCTCCCTCAGAGTCGGCGTTGGTGACTCCTATAGTGTTGTCTATGTATATATGGACACTTATGCAGGTGACGATGTTCACTTACCATCAGATAGCCCGTCGGCCTTTTCGTTTGCGCTTCTGAGTCCAAAAAAAATTATTTGTCACATAAATATCTACTCCAGCCAGGAAGCGAACCAGGACCCGTTACTGAGCAGGCTAGTTTACTACTAATTAGGCTATGGGGTTGTCGTACGATATAATTAGTGAACCGATTACCACCAACTTTTGCCAGCTTAAAAATATATTAATATATATTGATTCGTCGATGCGTCTTTTAGAAACGATGGAACTCATACAACTTTTGTGGGAGAAATACTTATAGACAATAAAATTAAGTAAAAATTACCCTAAGTTTAAAAAGCAAAGTTATCGAATGGAACCAGACAGTACAATCGCTGGTGAAGACTCTCTAAGTCCTCCGATATTCCGCCAAATACTTCACATCTACAGTCTTGCGACTTTTTTCACAATAAAACAACCTTGCCTCAAGAGTAACTTTGCTAGATAGTCGCACGGGGCGCTAGTGTGTACTTAAACTTAAGTAAGAATACATTGGTACTCGACAGTACTGATTTATAAGTTTTTATTAATTATATAAATTTAAGTATTAAAAATTAATACATAAAAAATGCTTACCCACTCACACCTCCATAGTAGATGTAAATTGGTCGTACAATTATTAAGACGTCAAAAGACTAAGTCCTCGAATGAAAACATGCAAAAGTCATTTAAATCACGTAACCCTCAACCGCAGGTATGAAAATCGGATTGTATAATTATTATTATTTAATTAAATGAAAAAAAAAAATAACATGGAAATTTCTACCAGACCCATAAAACATTTTAAGATGGTACAATTAACAACCTAGCTTACACCTCGAATAACACAAAAAATCATTCAAAAAGTCAAGTAAGGTTAGAGACTGCAGTGTCCTAGATTTTTAACGCAATATTTCTCGCAATAAAATAAATGAACGCACACAGCGCACTCGGCTGAAGAGCAGTAACTCTGGCGTTCAGCCACAGGCGGCGCCAATGAGGACCACTTCAAATAAAGATATATGACCACTCGACACAAGTCGCCTGTACGCTCTTTGCTTTTAAAAAGAATTCCGCAATTATATTACGCTATCTGTTTTCGTTATCGCTTGCAGACCTCTCGCTTACAAATGCTGCTGTTTGTGACTTTGAGGGTAGTTTTAAAAAGAAAAGTTAAAGGTACGTTTACGTGTGTTTTGAAATTGCTTCGATTCAGATTTCATACCTGGTTTCATGTTATACTTTTTCATATTGAAATAGGTATTTGCAATACATATTGAACTTAGATTTTAATTTCACTTAGATTTAATGTTTCGTATGAAGTTGCATGTGTTAAAAAAACGCCAAAATAGTTCCACGATGACTTTATCGATGTAGAAAAAACCCTTCTCTTACGTATACTAAAACCAAATAAACCGTGGGCGTGTTTTTTATTTATACGCTTTTCTCTTCAATTCAAAATTCCTTCTTCTTACCGTGTCGATGGCAGACACTAAAGCGCCGCAGCCCAAAATGTAGCAACATTCATAGCATTGCTTGTAGCTGCCATAAGGTCCTCCTGCGTACAGGTGTTAGGACACGCAGGGCACGATATCAATTGTCAACATTCCTGAAAGACAATAGGACATAAGATGATGGAGGTAACAGAAATCTTTGTATGCTGTATTCGGCTTTATGCACAAAAGTTAAGGGCGACAGTCGCCTAACGTGCTCGAAGTTAAATGCCACCTATTATTCTGATTTTTATATTTTCCCTACAACTTTCGCGAACCTTCGTAACACTAATAACAAATAATATTTTTTGTTCAGTAGTTATGGTTCAATAGTTAAGGAGCTGACTCTTCAGAGCTGTAAAGGAGCATGATTTAGATGTCGTCGTAATAACTGCCAACCCAGGCCCTTCAGTTATGCAATGCTGGCGAACAAGGAAACGGGAAGCGATTGAACAGACTTATTGACTACGTTTCCAACACTAACAAAAACACTTTTAAATATATTACAGTTAACTTTCCAATGGAGTGTGGTAACAAACCAGGTAGACAAAAACCCCTTAATCGTTAATGACTACCTGTATTAAGGTAATCGATATTAAGATAGATGGTTTCAAATCCCACAAAATCCAAAGGGATCAAACACTTCGGCCACGTCCATTATTCAACAGGATGCACCACAAACAACCCGATTGCTCTGAAACGATAATCGACACATGTAAACAATAACGAGGGTGTGCAGTTTTAATTGCTTATACAATTTGTGTATTATGTATGTGAAAATAGGGGTCACTGTGCTATATTCAATTTTCGTATAGCATCGCTTTACCTCGATTTTGTTCTAATGAGGATTATGCCTTAGACTTAAAGTTAGCCCTGATACCAAAATTGCGTTAGATATATTCTTTATATTCGTTTTGAAGTCTTTAAATGTGACTATTAATAGACATCATTTATCATTAGCCAAAAAACTTACATCGACATAATGCCGCAAAAAATCACTTAATAGATTCTCCTTGAAAGTTGAAAATAATATAAAGATTGAATATTAGCACAGATAGCGTGATAGGTAATTTTTAGTTATCTGTGAAAATATTGAGAGTTTTTTTTCTATCTAGAATTTTACATTATATTCATTATAATAAAACCACCAATAATATAAATATAAGAGGCATTAAATTATTACTTGTTTTTTTTGACTAATTCCAATATCATTTTAACAATTTCAAACCATGATACATAACAAATATTTGGCCCTAGAAAGAACACACTTTCAATTATGCCTCTAGTTTGCAGAGCATCAAAATAAATATAAATTATTTCGCATTCCGAGCACAAAGCCGACCTTTTGCTTATTAAGATTAATTTTTAATATTCGCGCTCAACTCGCGTAAAATTGCAATCTACCGCCGAAATGGACGTAAAAACATAAACACGTTTTGCTTCCTTTTTACTCACTTATGATTGTACAGGTGCGTACATACCATTAAAAGGAAAAAGTTGGTCTCACCGAAAATATTTAAACTTCCATAGTGAATAATATTATAATTAAGAGTATGTACAATTTAACTTACAATAACTAAGTTATAATTATACTGTTATGGCGCATCATCGCATCGTCACACCGCATCAGAAAACCTACGCCTTATATTTACAAATAACACTCACTGATTTATAGATGAGTGTTTTTATTTCTTCCAACGAAGGCCAGAACTTAGTCTGCTCAATGTAAAGAAACTAAATAAAATACGATGCATAAATAATAAGAACAATAATAATAGCAAGTGATGCCTTGAGCTACGAGTATGCAGAAAATCTAAAGTGAAAATGAGGACGTAGATCAAAGATGTATCTTAAAATCATACCTGTAGGTAGACTTACAAGGAAAAACAAGTAAAGGAACGATTGATACGATAGGAAGACGAAATTTAAAGAACAGCCGGCCCAAGATACCTGCAAAAACAGAAACAAATGAACAAATGAAATGATCTTTTGAAGAGGCCTTTACCCAATCTGAGGTTCGGGCATTAAACTTGAAATCAGCTAACTAACCAATTAACACACATAATAGAAATTTGATAATCCTGTAATAATGCAAAACATCAAAAGGCTTTTTGTTTATTTATTACTTCTATTTGTATGAATTTTAATCATTTTCTTTTAATACCGTAGTTGTAGCCAGTCAGTTAAAGTTTTAGATACTTCCCTCTGAACAGTAGGTATGTCTATATTAAACAGATCTATTTCTCAGAATATAAATTCCATAACATAAGTTATAAATAATTCAAGTCTCATCCAATTCTATTCTATGGTTTCAAGTTTGATACGTTTAGCAACAGACATCCATATGAGATAAGGCACACTATTAAAATATTTTTTGTAGGCCTCTATATCTATAACAAAGTCTGAATGCAATAAAGAAAAAAATTATGTGCAGATTTTATTCATTCAAATGCTTGTTTATGGAATTGCAATGGATGCTGGTCCACTGTATCGCAAAATTTTTAAAACTTAGGTTATATCATTAAATATTTAGGCAATCTGCGATTACTTCGCAACAACACTCGAGCCATCAAAACATATTTTAAATTTTCTTCTCTCAAAATTTCAAACAAAGGTAACTTAAATCCCTTTTTTGGTAGTTTCAGAACACTGTTCTCTAAGGCCTCTTGGAGATTAGAGCATATTTCATCACACTACTCTGGTATTCCCTTGCCTGATGATCTATGTATAATCAACAATGATGTTAGATTATTTTCACTGATAAGAATGTAACAAACGCTTTTGAACATAGCTTATAAAAGTCACTTATTTTTTCCCCGATAGCCAATAGCAGCATATAATCAATAGCATTAAGAAAATTTACTTGTATTTAATAAATAAATAAATAAAATCTATTAAGAGAATTCGTTACTGATTTGAGTATTACATTTGAATATAAATATACTACATTAGAAATACTTAGCTCAAGATTAAAAATATGGGTGACTTGTGAATAATGTCTGTTAAAATTGTAAATAATTAGATTGAGTTAAGCACGAAACCTTACTTCTTAAACTAAGTTACTACGACGAGTCACTAACTATGATTGTGTCCTATTTGAAGGGTAGGATTCAGTGTATTAACATAATCGATACCAAATCATCGAAAGCACCAATTGTGATGCCATAGGGCTCAGTTCCAGGTCCTTTTTCTAGTTTATATTAACAATTTACCATAGTTTATTCACAATTTCCTTAAGCAATATTTCCTTTAAGAAATATTTCCTTAAGCAATATTTCATGGTAATAGAAACAAAAAATGACGTGATTAAATGTATTGACAAATACCTAAATAATTAAAAAAATATAAATACCTAAACAATTAAATAATTTTCAGTATAATTAAACTGAGATTAATAACGTCCCGTATTGACAAGATAAATACAGATAAGCGAGTGTTTGATAATGCTTAAATACAGGAGTAAATATATAAACAAAAAAATTGCGACTTCAATTTGTAGAACGGATTTTTAATGATTTTATCTCCTATTTGTTACCCTTACAGATTGTATTTATTTTATTTTTATTTATTTCTTTTTATTTAATAATTTATGCACACTTAGAAGCTTTAAACTTTTTCTTCAAATTTGAGTGGGACGAGAAGTGTATGATAATACCCTCTAAAACAAAAAGAAATTATCTAAATCGATTAATAAACAACGGAGTTCTAAGGTGACAAACATAAAATATAAAAACAAACGAAACATCTCACAGAACTCCACAAATAGCAATCAGAGAATAAATTATACAACATTTTTTTTACATAAACTAAGTGAATGTTTGACAACAATCCCACCCGAAGATAGTAAGTGTTGATGAAGTCTAAGATGTTGAACGCACTAACTTATAAATAGCCTATTCACTCTCCTCTTGAAGACTTCCACATCATAAGTAGCCGGGATCACTGACGCGGGCAAGTTATTCCAGTCCTTTGCAGTGCGCATAATGAATGAAGACTGAAATCGCGTCGTCCGTGCAGGTGGTACGTTCACTGCGTAAGGGTAGATACCTTCCGTACGTCAAGTTGTCCGATGGAGGAACGGCGATGGGGGAATGGGGGAACAATTACAAAATCTTATTCGTATTACATCATTAACAAAACAAAAGCCATCAAAAAATCTTTGAAGCAATTTAGTCACACCATGCCTCCACAACTCTTGTTTATTCACTTTAAAATCCATTACACACAAAAAGAGTAACACTAATAATATGAAAAACACCTTCTGTACAAAACCTAAATTTGCATAACAAAAACCAACTTAATCGCTATGTATACAGAGTTCAAATCAGATGTTTGTGACTTCCGTGTCTTTTAGCGCACTTTAAAACGGGCTAGTTGGTTGTCAGAATCAATTCTTGGAGCCATTTCTCAATAAGTTGTGCTGGAGTGAGAAGCATGTATAGAGGCTTTTAAACTTTGACACGTATCGCGCTGAAGACGAAATATGGAGGCAAAGTTGGATGTATTCAGTTGACATTTGAAACTTGCTGAACTCTTTATAACACAAAACGGCGTTTTGAGAATAAATTTTGAGCATAAGTATCGTACCTTTTTTTCCATGGTTACAATAATATCGTATACAAAACTGTAATTACTTATGATTTTAAACTTATATCATCGCGGACATTACACGTTTTAACTGTACCGGGTACACACGATTTTTGTATTTTATCTATATTTTGGCCCAATCACATGGATCATGGTCACGGCGAGACAATGATTATGGTATCAAGAGCCATTAAATTGGGTTGAAATACGGGTAAAAACTCAAAAATTGTGAGCACGCATTACAGTTCAAATGTTAATATTTGTCAATTTGTAGTGCAATTAGTATAGTAGCTAACACCTAGATACTTTTTAAGGTCTTACTGATGCATCGCATTAAAGAAACATGTTTAAGGCTTGTAACAAAAAGTTTAAATTTCAATAAAAGAAACACTGCGTGAATTCTTTATCGTGCAACGGGCAGCCTGTACACAACGTAGATTCGAATTCGAATTCTGTGGGATGTTACAAGTATAACATTTTTCGTAGTATATCAAAAATTATCATTTCAGTGAAGGAAAACATAATGAGGAAGCATGTACACCTGAGAGTTGTTTATCATATTCGAGACCGTGATTAAAATATGCCAATCCTAAGCAAGACTTACAAGAGTATTTAACCATTCAGTTATGGGTTGTGTTTCACATACCTTAGAATTAAGGAATATTATTAAGAGGAATACTCGTAATTTCTATAATTACAACCGCAGTTATAAAGAAGGGTCACATGACCGTTACTGTTGTCCTGTATGGGCGGATCCGGAACGCCTAAGAAGATAAATTATGCCCTCTATACCGGGATTTATAGAATCTCGCCTACGTTATTTTAGAAACTACAGTTTTGGTTACATTGTACAACCCAATATGATTCTATAATATTAAGTTATTTGGATAACTTTTCTGCTGAAGCAATACTAACGTCTTTTGTGTATTTATTTATTTATCCTTTATTGTACATACGGTATCTTGTGGTGAAATAGACAGAATAAATACTAAAGAGTATTATCTACCAGTTGACTGAGATTTTGTAGAGAACCTTAAATGCTATGTATACATAGCGTTACATGTTAGTATTGATTTTTTCGCCACCATTTACGTTAATATAAACCTTATTGTATGTATGTATTGAATCGTGTCGTTCAGTGTCGTGATATGCTTTACCTCATTGTAAAATTAGGTGTTGTATTATTACGAAACTTAATTATTAAGTAGGGTAATTTTTGTTTTGGGTTGACGGTAGTTGCGATCAGCGATACATTAAAAGGGTAGATAGGGAAAAAAACTGGTTTGATGTTTGAGAAATCTATTGAGTGCAATGGTCACTTATCACTAGTGCAACATTCATATATACTACGTCAACATAAACCAAATCCATTGCTATTGTCAACAATTTGAAGACTTAAATTCAATTTATTGCCTTGGTACAATAAGCTTTTTTCTTTTGTTGTTAGAGATTTATACTCTGGAGCCTCCACATAAGGCATGCTTTACACGCTTGACCAAAAGATTTTAAAGGATACAATTGAACGTAATTCAATGAAGATTCCTAAAAATAGCTGAATGTCTGTAGATTAAAAAAAGACTGCTTAAAGTAATTTACCTTTGGGCGGCAAAAGGACAGACAGAAAGCCGTAAAAAAATTTAATGCTTTGTTTTTCACTTTATACAGTAACACGGGAACGTTAGACCTTCGTATTTTATGACGAAACGCATAAAATAAAGGGAGTGTTTGGTGAGTTACGACTTCTCGTCAGTCACACCGGTTGCCTTAATATGTCACATTGACTCAATACGCCACTTTTATCATCGTACCCCATTGTCTCATTGCTTAAGGCTACTAAAGAGGTTAAGGATAGCCTCAACCTGGATTGTAGACTCCACTAAGCTTCACCTGCGCACATCTTAGAGAATGTTATGAATTATACAAAACAAGGGATATCCAGTTTTCAATACGCAGATAAATTCGACAAACTCTTGATGCGTGCAGTCGATCATAAATCCCATATTCAGTAGCCTAAGTATCGATATAATTATAAATTTAAAATCTTTCAACTATCAATCAAACATGGGTATGATTAGAACGGTATTCATTGTCTATATTATTAAGTAATTGAAATGGCTTCCCACCTTCTTTCTAATCTGATTGCAATATTCGCGCATTCAACCAGCGCGTAAATAATGTCTTTGAAAGTTTACTCTATTAAGACTTGTTGTAAAAAATCTGTGATATTCACTCCCCCGAAGGATTCCTTGTGTAGCAATTAGTATGTACTAACATAAATGAGGCATCACAAATCCGATATATATAGGTGGAAAGTGAAAAGCGTGACTATTTGTTTGGTAAGGAAAGTACTATCAATTGAGATACAAGTGGATTTGTAGTTTTATATGCTTCTTAAACATTATTGGTAGGTATATTCACATTTTATTGTTATTGTACTGTTATATATGTTACAGATAATCAATTTACGTGGGTATTCAATGTCACTTATTTTGCTAATGTCGACACCACACAACATGTTTGACGTCTTATAGATTACCAGTTGTCTATGCCAACGCATCTGTCAGTAGTGCCTGTGATCGTTTGCCAAGACTCACTTGCTCTCGGAACAGCGCCTGCGCCGGACGTGCGCACTGACTGATAAAATTATAATAAAATCATAATGTCGAACGACGATGGCGGTCATGTAAATGGCCATCCATTTGAATCTGCGACATATATGAATACGGATATATGAATAATATTTTACCGGTTTCGGTTACGGTTACGGATACGAAATACATCCATCCAGATTAGTATACTTTTCACACGGTAAAAGACGTTTTCGAAATATTTACTTTTAGCAAATACACTAACAACTTCGCTCTCTCTTTATTATATGAATATAGACAGTAAAGCACACTCTTAAAATAGTTCTCACTGCTGGGTTCGGGTCTCCTCTCACAATGAGAAGAGTTAAAATTATAGTCTACCACTATAACTAAGTGTGGATTGAGAGACACTTGTGAGAACATTTTGGAGAACTACCAGGTGTGCAGGTTTCTTCGAGGCTTACCTTCGCCACAGAAAATGATATTAAATTTGCAATGCGCACATTGTTTGAAAATATAGACATGCGTGCAGGATTTGAACTCGAGTGCTGTCGACCGCCACTCAAACCACTGAGCTACCACTGTTGATAATTACAAAAATAGTCATGTATTCATGGAAACACTGAAAATATTTTTCAGAATAATTTGTTGAGTTTGCTTCCATTTTTATTCTAGAGTCCTTCTGTAGTTTACCTACCTTACCTTTATATGTATGCAAAGTTTCTTAGCAATTGGGGTAACGGTTCTCTAGTTTTAGGTGAACATACATATACACATACATTCTCTTTTATATATAAGATATAATCAAAACAGCAAAGCGAAAGGTTTTAATATAAATATTAAATGTCTTTATAAATCAATCCCCTAATCATTTTTGACATTAGTGCTATTGTAGTAACTTGATTAAATTATTTATGACACAACGTTGAGCATTTTTCGGAGAAATTCGTTCTTTGAACTCATCGTTAGCTCTTGTTGAGTTAGGTTACACAGCCAGGGATCACTTGTCGTCTCGGTATTGTGGGTATTCTTATTCATCTCCCCCTGAGAGCAACGACAAAAAATCGACTTCTTTTCCGGTAATTTCAGACTAGCGAGGGCTTTTTATCACTTACGAATCATTGGGTGTAGATACGAGCATTTACGCTCCCGTTTATCTCTTCTGTATATTTGATACAAGGTATATTTTACATAATATTATGGATGATATTACTTATCTAAATATATCTCAATTATGAAGCATTATTATGAAATAGGTACCTACATAATTTTTATTACATGATAATATGAACTACCTTTATATGTATGTATAATATATATAATAGTTATTCAGAATTATTTGCAAATCCTCAAGTTAACAAAGACATATTAACATACTTTTAAAAAACAATCTTAAATTTCATGTATATTTACGAATAACTATTGTTCAATCGATTTCTGTAGTCTACATTTTGACCTTGCTAAGAAGTAAATTCCCGATTCTCAATAACAATAAGGGTTGACTGGTAGGTATTAAGTCCGCCTATTGTTCAACCAAGAAAGGGTAAGTAAAGGGTATATAAATAAATGTGCCGAATTATTGATGTCCAAGATAGCTGTGCTTTGGGACTGCCAGTGTGAAGATGTGAGGTTGTAAGTATAAGAAACGAAGCACTCAAACCCCAACGATTTGTGTTAACTGCAATTAATAAATCGGATAAAACAGCTTCTGGCGCGGTTGGTAGTAGAATGGGTGACCGCTTCTGAAGAGATAGAAGGCATTAAACTATATCAGATATATTCTTGGATTGGCCTCTAAACCCACCGCTAGTTCGCATTGGAGCTGCGTAGTACATTTCATCCTTATAAATTACGAAGGAAGCCCTACATTGACTTGCTAATAACTCGAAACAAAGAATTAAAACAAAGCAATAAATAATACACCAAAAATACTATACCTACATATTTTTATTAAGAACAGATTAAATTTTAATTATTGTGGAAAATAGCACAAGAACCACTTTTTAATTTCTTAAACTTACTACTCTTGCAGATAGAATTTTTCGCTTGAGTCTGTTATCAAGGTCCTTATATAAACGTATAGTGTGAAACTAGACATGCTTGTAATGTCTCCACGTGTTAGCGTGATAAGCTTGTAGTTCCGTGTGTTAAAAAAAATAGAAACGCGTCAGAGCTGCTTTTGATCTTACAGCAATTCCCGACAAGCGGTAATGATAAGTCGTGTCCCCAACTGCATCGACATACATATATATATAAAAGAAAACTAACTACCATTATACTAAAATAAATTATGGACTTGTTCAGGCGATAGACTGATATACTTTCATATATTATTGTCATTTTTCAGCAAAGGTTACGTGATTAGAATAAAACAAATAACTTTCGATCAATTATCTGGTATATTAAATTCTGATTAAATGCATCTGCCCTTCAGATATTCATCTTACATGAATACTGGTTCCTATGTTACCTTTAAGCAATCATCAGCAACGTCAAAATCGTAAAAAATTCTAGGCTCACGAACCATTTTACTACGAGTAGTTTTGAATGCGGGCGCTGTTGTCTTATTCCCGTTTGTTTTTGGTAAAATAGTAACTGATATTAGTAGGAATAGAGTATTTTCTTTTTTTTTACCTTTGTATATACATTATAAATTGTTAGCGACAAAAATGTTCTGAAAATAACCGAGCGATACATTTTCTATCAAATCAACTTTCGGCTATCAATGCCAACTGAAAGCCCTACGAAGGCGGCACAAAGGCGGCTGCGGTCAGCTCTGTAGCTTTGCCGCGCTGCGAAACACCACCTCTCGCCGTTAAAGTATACCGTTGAAGATATATAGTACTCATTTCTGGAAGAACCCTATAAAAGATCCAAGATAATTCACAATCAAAATACAACTGATTAATTGCAAACACAATCCTTTAATAAGCCGAACGGAAAAAAATATGAAAGATTAATGGTAAAACTTATCAATTTGTAAAACGTATCAACAATAATTCAAGAATCATATTTCTTCATGAACTCAAATAAAACCTAAATATATACGTATATATTTCTAACCTAACCTAACCTAATTTTGTTGGATCTTACTCCCAAGAGCCTCTGCTAGCTTCCTCTGATAAAAATTCTAAAGCCGTGTTATCATGAGGGCTCTACCCACGTTGTACTCACCCACGCTATCTACTATAAAGTCAAATATGTTAATGTGTTTGATAGTAATATTGGATCTTCTTGTCATTCGACAACTGTGACTACTTACAATGAATTGCTCCGCCTGTTCGTTTCTCCGCAACCAAAAACAACACCGACCCTTATTCTAGAGGAAGAACAAATGAATGTCTAGGCAGTTGAAACCTCCTTGCATCCACAAATACCATGATACACCCATTTCGATATGCACTTATCGTTAATAATTAATAAACATTTAATAATTTCAATACGTCCCAGGACAGATTTTGTGCACATGTTTAAAACTTCATTTCACATCTAGCCTTTCGGGATCCCCGGCCTCTATCCCCCGGAGATTGAATAAACCTCGAGTAGAGTCGACTTCGGATTTATGAGGATTCCCTCCGACACTGCACTCCGCCCTGATTGCCAGTTTATTTTGTGTCAAAGTGCGTGAGCTTTGCGAAAAAATTAATGATCTCCGTCACACGCAGAGATTTTGTTTCACTTTACGATGACAAACTTCACGAAATTGAATGTTTTAGAAAGGAAGATACGCTCACTGAGATTCAGCGGTGAAATTATAGGTAGTTTCCACACAAATCCATTTATACGACTGAAAAAGCCAAACTTAATCATAATCAGTACTAAATTAGATACAGATTAAGCAAAGAAGGTAGGTTTTTGGCTTACAAAGTTATTGGAGTTTCTTGTACAAGACTTTTTAAATGACCCTGTTGGCAAATACAATAATTATAGTATATAATAAGCGTAAAATAATCATAAGAAACCCGATGTAAGATTTTGAGGATGAACTTATATTTACAGATATATGACATAATTCAATACTAATTTTAAATTTTAAATAAAGTTTGCATATACGTGCAAGATATAAGGAACAAATAATAAAAATAATCTTAAAGTTACCAATATTTTCAGCATTAAATCATAAGCACATCCAGTTGGGTACGGTCCATTACATTAAAAGCCGGTAACTCACATAAATGTCTCAGAAGGTGTAGCAGGAAGCAAAGGAACTTTCACCTGAGTTTTATTTTATGAACCCAATAAAATGTCCAATGGCTGTCGTTGAGTTTGTCGCAAACAGACCCGTCGTCGCCAACTTTTGTATAGTTCTTTCAAGCACTGGATTTGAAGTACCTGCTGACTAGTACTTATTGACTTTCGAAGTGTATATTTTTTTCATTTTGGATTTTCTACTCTTTTGTTTGTGCTAACGTGTTAAGGCGTTCTGTACAATACCTGTTGTCTTTTTTATGTAAATAGCAGGAATTCGAGTAGACGAGCTACTTCATGACAAGTACATATTCATAGCGTTTAATTGACGTTCATATGAATAAGCGCATCACCGACGCGTTGCCGGCCAACAGGGAAACAAACAACCTGCTTTGTGTGTCACAATTAAACGTTATTATTAACAGTGTTAAAATTTTTAAATGTTTTTGTTAAACTTTACTATTTTTGTTATAAATATATTATACGAGTATCATCTTGATCCGTATGTTTAAATCAATTATTGAATCGATAAATTTATTTCTTTATTATGGTAGCAATATGAAAATAACAGTATGTCCGCTTACTCGGCTTACATTTGGCGTATAAATTTTAAATATTATTTATAATGAAATGTAATACTATTATCAAATGGAAGTTGGTAATGATAAAATAGAACAATACAATGTATTATTAATTGAATATCAATGTGATGCAGAATATGTTACATACCAAAAAAAAAATTCATATGGGACGACAGAAAGTAAATCAAATTTACATGTAACCATTTAAAAATTCATTTATATTGTTATAACACACATTTATTTCCACCATCATCAGTGGATGTAACAGACAGACGAGCATAAAAAATATAATATGCATTAACGTCTATAACATTAAATTAACATTAACGTCTATTACCCATCACATTAACAGTAACGAAATAGATAGGCATAACTGTGCAAATTTACGTCAAGAACGGGACGCGGGAAGAAGGGCCCACAGGCCGGCAGTCGGCGGCACCCCACCCGCACCACACTCCGGTGCAGCAACCCCTACGAGTTAGACGTACCTATTATTACTTATTAACGTGTTCATGTATTGTGTTTTAATAGCATAAATATATATTTCTGTACAAATAGAGAATAACATACGTAATACAACAACGTTTGAGTTTTTAAAAATCTATGCCCAACATTAACTTTAGGACTCCACTGAATGTCTAATTGCAAAATATAGTACATTTTTTAGCATTAAACATCACATATAACAGTCACCGTATTTTGAACGTTATTTCTAAAGAAATATTCGACATACAGATTCGGTCTCGTTATAGTTTTATTGTGATGATAAGTAAATAAAGGTTTTAACTTAATCAATCCCAATCAGCTGCAGCAACATGTAGACGACATCGTCGGTTAATCGAATCAAAACCTACACGAGACAGACAGTTAAACCATCCGTTAAACGACCACGTCGTTTAAATTTTATTCACTTGGGTTTAGTTGCTATAAAAGATTTAGTTCACGTCGCGTATGTCAGCGGGGTTACTGCGGAGTTGGCAATCTCCGCCGCTAGATGGCATGACACCACTATAAACTGTTTTACGATTACCCGTAAGACAATTTTCAATTGAATTCTAATAATATTTAGTGTTTCACATTTATCTCAGTATCATTTTTTTACTGGTAATAATAACATCCATTTATTTACGAAGGTGTAATATTTTACTATGGAAATAAAAAGATTCATCAACAAAATAACTATGATTTTTATATATTTTAGCTGCATTAGAGCAGCTTAGAACACTTCCCCCAATCCCATGCTTGCAGAACAAGGTATCGTAAGAGGCGACAGAATTTTTATTATTGTTAACATTATATTATCAGTATTATTATTATTAGGTCATTAATATTATTACTGGTATTATTATCTTTCCGTGAAGCCTGCCTGGCTAGCTACCACCCTCCTGCTTGAATCAGCCGCCAAACGACTCGTCATGTTCCGGCTGGGGACTTGAGAGCCAGTACTTGCTTTTTAACCTTTTTCTCATTTCCTGGCCGACAACGCATCAGTGATACCTTGGTCTTGCTGATGTTCATGGGCGACGGTGACCATTTACCATCAGGTGGCTCATCTGCTCGGTTGTCGGCTATTAACATAAAAAAATATAATTAAAGAAATATGTTAGTAAAATAAGCTTGTGAATATTAGGTATTAGCTCTATCTATCAGGCTATTTTTAACGAAATTTCCAAACTATATGCAAAATACACAACATTGATTGACGCCGAAATTAATCAAAAGGGTGTGCAAGTCCTGCGTAATTTTAATTTCAATGTGAAATCGGAATTGTAATAGTAATTGGCATTAAAATTTAAATTGGAACAGCAATTGGGATTGAAAAATTTAATATAAAATAAACTTTTATAGACACTTCTTAAGACTTTGTAACAGTTAGATAAATCTATGGTAATATCTACTGAATGCGCTTATTGATCCTGCATTTAACTTTAATTATATGAGTATTTGAATAAAAATGATATAACATGAACTAGTGAACCCGCGTGCAGAGAATTGTGTTTGTAGGAAATTGATCGGGAATGCGGACAGAATTTAAAACATCGCTTAACTTTACTTTACTTTGTGAGCTGCCAAGATTTGGAACTGTTGTTTTTTGATGAGGAATTGAAAATTATATGAAACTGTACTTCAGAAGGCTTCTGTATCACAATTAAATAAATCAATAATATTGACACATTGATCCGTTTTCGCTGGCAGCACATCATAATAAAATTTTGAAATTCGAAAACTCTGGCATAATTGAATGATCACAACTATAATCACCATAAATAAATTAATTTGTGTTCACGAATATATCCTTGTTCGAGTAATGAATGAGGTGATAATAGCACATTTTAATTTTTCATATCATATGTAATTTTTAATGAGACATTTATTATAATATTAAATATACCTTTCTTTTGTTATTTTTCTTACTTATAGATGTTATTTTTCTTACATAAATTATAGTAAAGAATGTTAACAAATATTTTATAAAAAAATTACCTCAATTTGAAGAAGTTGAATTTCTTGGTTTCATTTCCTATTTTTCACCTTCAGGGGTGTTATTTTTTCTTCAAATTTAAATGGGAACAAACGAGAAGTATATCGGAATTTTCTAAATCAATTAATAAATGACGGAGTTCTGAGATAACAAACAAATATAAAAAAAATATATAGACAAATTAAGAACCTCCTACTTTTGTGAAGTCGGTAAAAATTTCTATCAGCAATATTCAAATGATAACATCAAAATTTGAAATTTACGCTTACATATTATTAAATGCTTAAATTAGTACACTTTATTTATTAAACTAGTGATCAATCTTACGCATCATAATTATTCATCATTACAACCCACACTGTGCCATGTCTGTGATCCGGTCTCGTCTTTCGTTGAGATCTTGTTTGACACGCTGTCCAAGTGCGGGAAGGCATACTTTATATATTTTTGAGAAATTAATAATACATAAGCACTCCGGAAGGGATATCAATACTAACCTCTAAATAGTTTAACATAAATTAAATATTATCAATTAAATAATGTTATACAGCATGTATAATCTTCACAAAGATGATAAGACTAAAACAGTAAAAATTAAAAAGATAATTTAACGAAAATAAATATCACGTGTTAGAGTTTTTAGTATCGTGATTAAACGTAAATCATATGGATATTTGTATAAAGATCTCATGAGATCATAATAAACTGAGCTAATAAAGTTCTCGTGTGCACAGAATTGTGTTTGAAGGAAATTGAATGTGGAATGCGGGTAGAATGCAAACCAACACCTCGCTTACCTTGTCTACTACTACCACGGTTTAAAATTGTATTGGTTCTCGAAAGGATGTCGACATATGACAATACCGAACTGTTTGAAGGTAAATACTTATTTTTTGCTGACTTCAAAAAATAACGAGGTTCTCAATTTATTTGTACTTTTGTATGTTTGTTAGTTCAGAACTCCGTTACATATTAACCTATTATGAAAATTCTTTTTTTTGTTTAAAAGGTATATTTCCCGTTTGGTCCCAGATACATTTAAAGAAAAAGTGTGATCTTTAGGAGTGAAAAATGTATGATGAAACCAAAAAAATCACCTTCTTCAAATCGAAGTCGGTTTCATTTATTAAAATATTTACTTCTTTTGACAAATAATCAATTTATTACATTTTTTACAGTCACAAATTTACTTTTGCTAGTTGCATGTCCACACAAAAGTAAAACTTTTAACTTAAAACAACTAAATCGTAGTCATAACTGATTCGTGTTTAAAATATCCAATTTCGGATCCAAAAATAGTCACCTGTCTAACACATCTGTAGAATTCGAAATATTTTGTTCAACGGAAATCAATCACTGTTAATTGGTACACGACATATTCCAAACAAACTATATATTTGCACATATAATAATAAAAGAAAAGCATTACATATGCCCTCACATCAAATTCCTTTCCTCCTTTTATAAATTTCCTATACACAACACTGCCTATAGTTGCTCCACTGCTGGATAAAGATCATCCCTCACAATGAGAAGGGTAAGGGTCAATGTCTACCGAGCTGGCTAACCAGACTTCACTGAATATATGATAGTAATAATCCTATTTACTTAATAAATATCTTTGGACTTAATTGTCAAATTTTGGTTCATGTATTGATTGACGTTTATTGTATATAAATCCTATCCATAACACAATATAAGAAAATTGATTATTAATATTAATTTTCTCATGATATTAACGAACTTCTCTCTGAACGAAAACTATGCGCTCAGAGTCGAACCAGCCCCTCTAAAGACACGCTGATTTTCTAACAACTATAATAAACGTCAATTGAAGCTAAAATCCCGGTAAATATAATTAACATAATAGTTAATGAGAACCATGGTAGGATTCTCAACCGCGTCTGTTCTAAAGTGGTTGAACATTGTTTAGGATCCTAACGGTGTGCTCTGCATCAGAAATATACATAATCTTATCTTAATAAATTATGGTAAACTGTGAATTCTACCTAAACTATAATTAAGATCTTATGTTACCACAATTTTTGCAAATAAATATTCAGACATTCATACAACAGCTCTAACTGACTAGAAGGATATTGTTCTATGGTCAGGATGAAACCCTTAATCTTTTTATTTTCAACTTCAACTCGTTTAGGCATACTTTAAATGCACCGATTACTCATTGTTATATACGAGTAACAGCGTTTCTGTCTGTCTGGACGCGATAATCTCAAAGCGGATTGTTATGCGATTTTTAACAAGACTTCTGGAGATTTTTATGGGGCCTAGTCTCGTTTATCAGTTGCTCTTTAAAACTTTACAGAAGTTCTTTTTTTACTTTCTTACTGTTTTAGAATACCTGTCTCCCTATACCTGCAAATACCGTGAACAACTGTCAAGGCAGGTTTTATTACGTTATTTTCCTATAAAAATACAAGATAATTAATTTCAATACGCAGATTATTAAGTGTGTGAAATTCTAATTAATGGTTAAGAATTCTAATTAAAATTACAATGTTACATAAAAACCTCAACAAGGATGTCACTTCAGCAATGATAAATTCATTTTGCCCTTCAGCTTGAATGACCATAAAACTTTGGTCATAATTAAAACTAACTGTTCAGCAAACCACGTATTAGAACTCCCGTACGTAGTACCAGTCGCTCACTAGCTATCACCTTATATGTACATAGTAGTATGCTGCCTACTCTGCGACTGCAAGCGACGACAACATTATCTGTGGAGTAGAGTCAAGCGCCGAGTCTGCGCCCGATCGCTAATATCCCTATATGTTTTAGGCAAACTCACCTGTTAATTATCTTGTGTAATAAGCCAGTAAAGAATGACGTCAATAATTAATTTGAACCCTGACATCATATCTGTTTAATCAAAGTGACTGAAATTTGGTTGAACCGTTTGTTTTTAGATCTTTTAAGTCAGCACTTTTCTAAATTCGTTTCAATTTTCTATGTATAAAAAACAAAAAAAAACTGCGCGAATACCCTTTAGAACTACACGAATAAAATAATAAAACGCACGTGACTTAAGTAACCTACCCTTCTTATAAAGTTGGCCATAAAATATAAGGCAATCGTATTGACGTTGAGTTTTTATTTCACACATTAAAGAGCTATTCGCCACTGGGCGCGTCTAAGCCAACGGTCGTAATAAAGGCGGAAAGAGGGGAGGAATCAATGGCGACTACGACACGAGGACACATTTATGAAACACGTATGGTCACCGTACGATATTTTTGCATCTTTTTTTTGCCTCACCGTCGCTAGACTTTATGTGGAATTGACTGCGTTGGAGGGCCAACTTTTTTATAGACAGGTTTTTTTGTGTGGAATGGGAATTAGTGGAGGAGCTTACGTCTACTCATGTAATATCAAGCTATTGGTAATGACCAATTATTTCAATCGAACAAGACAGAATTATTTTTCTTTTATTTCAACCAGAGTAATCTTTAGTGTCAATGGCCATCACTCGCATAATTGAGACATTTTATAAAAAGCGGTCACCCCTTCCCATGGACTTCCCATGCATGTAACACTAAAGCCATCACCGATACTTTGCCGTCTAAGGAGGAAAGCCGCTTTTAACTACCTCTCAAAAAAACATTCCTCCGTTATTTATAGAAAGAACCTGGTTTCTATTTAGTTCAATGATTATAACTAGACGATTTTTCGTCATTCAGCTTCACAAATAAAACTAGACTGTTCTCACCAATAATAGCCCAGCCCACCACTCCCGCGCTTCCGCGTTCGTCGTGAACGCAACCTAACGTCCGGCTTTACGATCGGACCGATATGGCGTATTTTATTGACAATTTAGTGTCGCCGACGATGCGCGTGACATGACAAAGACAGAAATGATTCGTAGTTTTGCTAATAAAGAATTGTAACTATTGAGTAATCGACTCTTAAGTTTGTGTTATCGAGTATAGCTATCGTGTAGAACCCCTAGTGTAATCTGTTCATCAATTTTAAGGTGGCAATAAAACAAAGTGGCCTAGTAGTACCACTATGGCACTTGAAACTGACTACTAACAACTCTTGTTTCTTAGCTTTCTAAGACGGAATAGAGATAAAATTTCTCTTCTCAAAATTATTGGAATGTTAAAATAAAATCAGTAAAATAAATAAATGCGTTTATAAACTTACATTGTCGGTGAAGTTAAAAACTTTATAAATAACAGTTTCTCACGATTTTTAGTAATTTGTACAAAGACACACCGCTACCTTACTTGCTCTTGCTGTAACCATGGTTCACGTCATCAGATCAAATAATCGAAATAATTGCAATAAAAAATGTATTAAAACTTTAAATAATGTTTTCGCTTAAGTAACTAAACCTTTCTCTTTTGATGTGTATTTAGCAATTTAATAATAATATAATAATAAACCATATAATAAAACATGAGATATTTTAAAAATGAATGACTTCTAGATCCACTTAAAATCCAATCCGCATCCAGGGTTCGTAATTAGTTGCGTATTTTTTTTAACCTAATCTAATAAACCCTAAGAGTATTTCAGTTCATTTATTTATTTTACTGTTTATTTATTACACATGTGAGAACCGTATCAAAATAACGTACTTTGTACGAACTCTGTGAGTTGTTACACATTGGTACAATGTACTACACCGAGCAAATTGTTATCCCCGGATTAGAACGTGAGCACTGTTTACGCTGAGAGCACGCGGTTTGCACTGCTCTTGGACTTGGTTCCCAATATCCACATAGTGTCTTAAGAGCAGCAACAAGAGCAAGATAGTTTTTGCTAGTACAACACAATTGCAGATTCCAGATTTTATTGTTACTGTATGTCAATCAAAACTTTAATAACCAAAATATATTGTAGCGAAGTAATGCTTTCGTTCAAGCATTTTTTATTATAAATTGAAGTAACCGTTCAAGGAAACGATTACATAATTAAAAGTACAACTAAAAGTATGAAGCACTCAGCGATATCAAATTAAATCAAAAAATAAAAATTCACTACACCTCTACTACAAAATATTGATTACATTCCGAAATGAATATTTGCGAAATTTTGCCACGTAGCCATTGTGCGCCGCTTCAAAAGCCGGCCTCGGGCTGGGAACGAACAAGCAATATGTCAATATTGACTGATCATTTTGAAGACTTTACACAGAACAAATCTTTTATGGGCAAAACTTTGATATAGGCAAAACATAGTGAGGCGGGTTGTTAAACGTAAAACGTTTGTACGGGTACATCTACCTACCATTAATACTGATATAATATAATACTTTTTTATGATGGAAAATTCTTTAAACAATAACCGAGTCTTTGGGAAAGGTTCGGGGCTGTTTAGGTATAAATGATGATTTAGGTATAAATCACCTCATAAATCGGGAAGGTTGTGGGTTCTTATGGGAATTAATCGGTGCCGCTCCTGCCCAATATCCAATGGCCTAGTCCAGGGGGGCTCTAACCATCTTCTTACTCTGCTATAACTGGAAACTAAAAGCTAGAAAAAAGAAATTTTGGAGGAAACAGATGGCCAAGTGACGCATACGTGGATCGTATTTACATCAGGGTCATGTCAAGCAGACCATGTTCTAATATGAGATGAGGCCTACTGGTGTTGTTATTTTTTATTCCTCAATAACTCATCCTTTAATATGCAGTCAACATCACCATAAGCTGCTTCGGTGGTAAATCAAATTAACTTGAACAATCTTTTATTTTGATCGTATTTTTTTGTCTTTCTGTAGCTAGCAAACGAACAAACATGGCCATCCTTCTACGTCTGTAATATCAGGGGCATTAGATGCATCCAATAAAGAAGTCAGAAATGACGTTGCCCTTCAAATTTACAATGAAAATACATTTAAACATTAATTTTAAACGAGCTGTACTTAGCCATATCTTTATAACGATGAATGGGTAACGTCAATGAACGCTGACAACGCATACGAGCTGTGGTTGTTGTTGCATAAACCTTTACATATATTGTAGCTAACTATTCCTTTGCCGGGCATTTAGAAAAATATGTCGCAAACGAATTATTTCTCTCTTTCACGTTAGCACACAATTCTGGCACAATAATATAGTTCAGCATTTATATTCTCCACGAATATGCGTCAATAAAGCGCGAAGCATAAAGGAGCCGATAGACCGCCGCGGGCGAGGACTGCCCTCCTTAATATCGCCGGCTTATTACTGCTGGCTTCGGAAATTCTACGCGGGTATCTGTTATCCGACGATATGAAAAATTACGCTCGATTTTTGTAAGACATATCGCATATATATGAAATTGCATTAAAAATATTTGACCAGTTTTTCATTAAGTTATGAGTTAAAAATACTTTATGTTAATATTTAATATGTAATATGTTTTTTCTTGAATGTACTGCCACGATAATTGTGTTCATACCACTGATGTCATCAGTCATAACTAAGTATTTTGAATGTTTATCTTCTACACAAGGAAGCTTATATCCTACACACAAAATATATTCAAAATGATGAAAAATAATGTTATCAAAGGTGTGTAAGTTCTGTCAATCTGCACTTGGCAAGCCGTCAAGTCAATCTGCGGCCTCTTACACTGTGAGAGTTAACCTGAGCTCAATAGTGAAATAGTTACGGAAGACGACGAAACAAACAATTTTATCAAGTAACAAACAATTTTCTATATTCACAACCCCAAATAAATACAAATTCAAAAAGCACGACAAAGGTAAATAAATCGCGACTAGACTGGTACTAAGGAAGCAGACTAGTCACTTTGCAATCAACTTAAACAAACTTTACTTTTCAACTTCGATCTTTCCACCCATAGACTAAATATAGAACAGTGATGTCGGTTGAAAATATTAAGTCTAATAATAATGTATACTAAAAATATAAAGAGAGAATGCCAAATTAGATAGTTTCTGTGTGTGTGAAGGAAAACCTTCAGAACCACGGCACGTATTTAAAAAAAACCTTAAAAGGATAATTCGTTAATTTGAGCAGAGTAACGTCTCACTGTTTTACTAAGAATTACCGTCGAAACGTGTAACACTTCCTAGTAGAGATGTAGTTACCCTTAGCTGGGCTCCGTTAGAACACGAGTTGCTGAGTGGGGAGTCATAGCGACGGTGCTGCCAACACTCTGGTCATGTGCCGCGTTCACTTTGGTAACCATATTTATGACTGTCGCTTACATAGTATTATATATATATATTTTTTTTTTTGATGTTAATAACCACCTGATGGTAAGTGGTCACCGTCGCCCATAGACATTAGCTAGACCAAAGTTATCACTGTTACGTTGTCAGCCAGGAAATGAGAAGAAGGTGATACAGAAAGAACTGGCTCTCAAGCCTCCTCGACTCAAGCAGGAGGTGGTATCTAGCCAGGCAGGCTTCACGGAAAGATAAGTGGTAAGGTGGTGTTAAAGATAGTAAGGTAAGATAGTAGTAAGGCAGGCTGGCTTCTGTCGCCTCTTACGACACCCTGTTCTTCCAGCATAGGACTGGTGGGAGCATTCTAGGCCGCCCCAATACTGCCAAAATTTATTCCAATCCAACGCAGTTGGGGTAAGATGCTAGTTCTTTATAAATATGAGATTAACACGCTATCTGTGGTATTTTTGTAATCTATATACCGTATATATATTCTTGTCTATTAAATCTCCGCAACGAAGCGTATGGTTTTTTTTATTTTTATTAATGGCCATATTTTCTTCACTTTTCCATAGACATATATTTTCATTCTTTTGTGTGGGTTGAGAATCTATCACGTTATTTTATCTTCGGTTGATATGGTAGTTGGTATCAAAACGAAAATTACAAGAAGCGGATGGATTTTGTGAGATCATTAAGCCCTCAGCAATAATCAAGCGTTTATGGCGAATATGCACCTGTACAAACCTCATATAACATCGAATGCAGATGAATGTTTGTTCATGCAGCGGGGCTGTTTGTGGTGTCTTGATTCTATAAATCAGTGACATCCTCGATAAAAAATTATAGTAAGATGTTTATTGACCATTAATAAATAAATTTGTTAAGGAATTCATAAAACTGTTGTTGATTTTGTTACAAGGTTAATAAATTAATATCTTCTCTACTATTATAACGGGTCTATGGACGCAATAACTCCACCGCAGTGTGGATTTATTTATAGGGTATACACACTGCCCTCATAAATATCCAATCTGAAGATGGCAACCCTGCTTTTGATAGATAATAAAAGGTGCTTTCCGGGTAACTTTATATGTCGTAGCGTCATACTTGTAAGTCCATTACTAAATGAATTTAAGAACAGAGTAGGCAATACATTATTCTTAATTTATATCAATTTGCATTACCTGTTAATTTCGCTGGATATTAAATAAATATTTTTCAATAGAAAAATCAATAAACTGTATTAATGTAGATATATAAATATATACTAGAAAATAAAATTAAACTCTGTTTATTATATTGAAATTAAAAATTATGAAAATTATCTCATAATCAGCAGTTTTTATGCTCCGAGCACATTGCCTCGACATCATCAGAACTGGAAAGTAGAATCTTCCTGTACAATAATATCAAAGTATATGATAATAACAAATTACATCGACATCAATCCCCTGGAGCCCTGGAGCTTACAAAAAACTCGGCATGGTTTATTTTTTTATATTATTTTTTTTATGTATATCCGTATTAATTATTATAAAGAAAAAATGCGAATTTCTCGACTTTGTGTATTTGCGGAAGGTAATCCACCATCACTGCACTTCTTTGAAATGTTCATTCTCCATTTGAAAGGTATATTATTCCGGATATATGTATATATATCAAGGTTATATATCAAATGTATATTGGTATGTATATTAATAAAATGTGAACTCGAACGAGGAGGTCGACCGCTTGTTAAATAAAAAAAAAACCTGGGATTAGTTTTGATTTACTGCTAAGGAATATTTTTGAAGAACATTGTTATCTAGCATACCCAACGATTTGGTCACTGCTTCTTCCTCTGCTACTCAGAAATGGTATTAGAATTCTTCAAAACGGTGCAATAGCTCCAATAGTCGTATATTGGATATATAATGTCAGTGAACAGAATTACACAGGAGTGATCATTTCTAACGATTAAAGGTCCCGGTTTCTGTTGCCAACCAGTAGCCGTAACCGTTACCCGTACCGGTAACCGTTCATATAATCGACGAACGAAGATCACCGAAGTGTTGTCGACAGAAAAGAAAACGGAGGAACCGCATTATTGCATGCAATCCATGACACTGTACTTATTCGTGGCAGTGTGAGTATTACTTATTTATTTATGATGTATGTACAGTTACTTAATCGTCCACAACGAAACCGTTTGTAAACCGTGTTGTAAACTAAACACGTAACTAACCCTTCAATGGCATGCCCGTCACAATGGCTGCCGACTCACACTAAACTACCGTGAGTATTGCAATTCTTGTCGCATGTTTGTGAAAGTGGATAAGGCATTAAATAACTAAAAGCCGGAACTCTAGTCAATATCGCATTTAGTTCGAAATTGGAATACTTCTAAATATTTGTAGATAACATAAATGACAATTTGATGACATGTGTGACATGCAATTTGATGCTCTCGCATTTCGTTATAGCTAACAAAATATACGAAGTCTTCGCCCACAGATCGACGATTACAAGTAGATACAGGGGCCTTACTCCCGAAAACGTTTTGGTTTTGTTTTTGTTCCTGATTCGAACTCGAATCTGATTCGACCTCGATCTAAAGTTCGTACTCCCGAACCAAATCGAATAGAATATCAAGATCGACTTACGATCGAACGTTATCGGCGTCGTTAAATGTATCCGGTTAGTGACGTCACAGTCAAGTGCGAGAAGTACATGCATATTTAACATATTAATATTTAAAAAATGCTAAATTTAATAGCTTTCTTTTAAAAAATCTTGTATTTACTATTTGTTTATATGAATTTTGATCGAGAAATTAACACAAATTGTGTTTTCGTTTGACAAATGTAATTACAATCACTTTAACTAATCTGTATCGTGACAACTACTATTAACTAATCTGTGACCATGACACTATCATATTATTTTGACAACATATTTGTTGTCAAATTTTAAAAACGCATTGGTGTGTATGTCTTATTATGTGTTTTCCAGATAAATTAATTATCTATTAAACTATCATTAAGTATAACGACGCATTATTTCGGAACTCAACTCCGCGACGTCGCGGAATATATTGAAAACACATACTTATATCCTTGGACAAATGATAATTCCTCTGGAATTCTTCACTATCCATTGCAAGTGCCCGAAAGTATCGACGTATTCTAAGAAAGTTTCTCCTTTCTCGAAGGTCTATACGATGCGCTTCCTCCAAAATATTAAATAATGATGTAAGGCGAGTCATACCTTAGAAAAACCCAAATAAAATTAAAGAAAATGCAAAACTCGAAGCAAACAAAGAACCTTTTTTGTTACCGTGAATTTTGACGTTTGATTTCGATCCCGCTACTCGATTGACGACTGTCAGGAAGTGTGGGCGGTACGCTTTTTTCGATCTTTATTCGATCGTAACGATTTTTAGTTCCAATTTGAACCACCGTTCGATCGTGCGCTAGCGTAGACATTCAAGAGTACGAAATTGACATATGACATATGAGCGAACTCGAAAGCGTCAGGAGTAAGGCTGCTGGTCATTGTATGTAAGAAAAAGAAAAACATATACAAAACAAAACAAAATAGTTCTACAAAGACTTTATTCCACAGCAAACACACACTTCAACACTAGTTTACAATCACATTTGCACTCTTCGGTTCCGTATTCAGAAACTAAATTAATCGCAGGGGCGGCCTTTTCGGTTTTTAAGAAAGTCCTATGCTTTCCTCAACAAGAAAATTCCTTTCAAAACAAACGGAAAGAAAGTCAAATCCGTGTATTCGACATTCATCTTTATGCACAATTTATAATGGTGAGAACTGGTTGAAACGCTTGAAGTCCTCATTAGCTTTTTATAGCGTGTTGTCACTTTTATTTCGCAGTTCATTGACCTGTCTAATTTACGCAAACCTTCGTGATAATCTATACCAATATTATAACGAGAGAGCGTAAATTTTGTGAGTTTGTACGCATGCGGATGTTAATATGTATCTATCATTATGGGCGACATAGAGGTTACTCTCCAGTATTAGGTTCTTTCTTGTTCAAAAAGTAAAAATAAAAAGTGAAGAAACTAGTATTTATATTTGAAAGCGATCATATTTACTGTTGTACTCGTAAGGGATATAAATTCTTATACTAAGCGTGAACACAAAATACATTATTTTTTATGACAATTAATAAAATTAAAACTTACATTTGTGACAATCGTGTTAATTATTTAATTACAAAATGGTTTTGTTTATTAAGAATTCTAAAAATTAAAAAAATATCAATAATAACAAACCTGATTGATATGTTATGTACAGCATATGACATTTTTTTAATATAATTTGAGGGGTAACCTAAAAGGCAAATCCATGATAGGAATTCGTATATACTCTAGATTATCAATAAATCAGATCAAACATACATTGACGACTAAGCACCTTTCACACATACCTGAAAATTTAAAAGCGTTAACGGAGTCGTATCCATAACATCCAACTGTTTTGTTTTTCGATGGTCTTAACTTAGCTACTTTATTTGTTAGAGGTGAGGGCTAGAAGTGAGATAGTTCACTCCCCGCTGTTGGCACGCGAACCACGTACAGGACTTTTTAACTTTACTTTCGTGAAGGTTTTAGTGATTATGTAACTCACGATGAAGTTCGGAACGGGGATCTAGTGGTCTCAGCTCGACGTATGCTACGAATATAAATATTGCGGCTACATACTTTTGTTTCAACGAAATTTTATTTCACACACAGTTTGCAGTGAACCTACAATTTGAAATCAGGATTTTATAAATGTTTTTCTATGTTTTTTGGTAATAAATCTATGTATGAAAAGTTTGTTAGATTAAAATTTAATTATATTGTGTCTTCATCATTGTTAGCTTCCGGCAATCTGAGTTGTTGTTTGTGTTTCTGACTATTGTAGTATTATTGTCTAGACGTCCTATTGTATCAACTTTATTAACATCTTTGACCATAATGCCGTTATACATAACACGAACAGAACGGAGAGTTGGTTAAAAAAAATCTGCTATTTAAATTTTATACAAGTAGGTCATACTTTTGATTTTCTTTTTGTTTATTATTTATGATGCGTTCGTTCTCAGTCCTTTACAGTAACAATTGTGATTAACTTCAAATAGTACTGTAGATTTATTTTAATTAAAAGGGTCGAGGCCAGTACTATAAATTAGAACTAGTTTACATATTCAACGTCAATAAAACATAATAGTAGTAATCCAGTGGTTTGTACGTCGGTGTTCCGCACGCCACCACCCGCTATCTTATTAAATAGCAAAACGCCCTCGATTCACTTCAGAAAAATTAGGCCTTACGCTTAAAAATAGGACCTGCACTGTGTGAGGACTGGGTTTTTCTCGTTCTGTGAATTAGTATATATTAATTTATAACTTATTTATTTTTCGGATTGCAATGAAACGAACTTTAAACAATAAGTGATGCTTACTGCAATACATTAGTGAAAACCATAACGAAATCAGTTAAGCCGTTTCTGAGAAGAGCACGAACAAACACGCAGACAAAAAGTCTAACAACTATTATTTTGGGTTTCATTGCAATAAAAAGACCCCCTAAATAATTCTTCATGTACAGAAAACGATCAGTAAGAATTTTATTATATATATATATATATATATATATATATAGATTATTA
>PDGT01000012.1:5186480-5199632 GCA_003671415.1 Megathymus violae | reverse complement strand
AATGAAAATGAAGTCAGCAAGACAGCCAAAAGAATAAACCTTGTCCAATCAAGCCACAAGAAGTTAACCGACCCAAACGATTCAGTTTCGTTAAACAAATATCGTACGGTTGTTTGGTTAACAAACGAACCGGAAGCGCGGACAGTGGCTAAACAACATTACACGTGCACGGGTCGCTTCCGGGTGGCTTATGTTACATGGTAACTTGCTCACGAAATACACGAATCATACATGAAAGCCTTAAAATGTTCAGTAAAGTACTTTTCAAGTTGTATTAAAAAATTAAATATCCTTTTTTTAATAAACAGTGTAAACAAATTATTATAATATGTACGCGTGTAGATTTCTTGTAGTAAAAGATTTCGATGTTGTTTTTACCGTGATTTCAAAATTTCCTATCGGAAAATTGTTGTGTGTCATACTTTAATATTATTAGACATACGTAAAAATAGTTGTGAAAGTACACGTTTAACTCAATTTAACAAATAATTAAACTTTGTTATTTATTTAAATAGCAGTCCTAAGATGCAGTGTAAACGAGTCATTTTATCACCGCTGTCACCTTCGCCGACCAAGCGTCGAAGACTTCCCTGGTGTTACGGATATTTCTATACTTATAATATCTCACCCTAAAGTTGTCTGGAAAATGGCGCTTTTTACAGATAAGACTGCCTGTTGACTAAAATCTAATAAACACTGTTGTCATAGAGAAGAAGAAGACAATATAGAGAATATGATTTTAAAATTGTATTATCGCCGACTGTACGATTTTAACTGTAACGAGTACTCACGATTTTTATGTTTTTACTGATATTTGATTCAATCACAGCGATCGTGGTCACGACGAAACTTTTTTTTGTTAATATAAAAATAAGTTAACAATATTATTATTATTCACCCACAACCATTACTATTGAAGTTCACGCGGCTCATCTGCTTAGTTACCGGCATCTGCTTATTTTACCATAAACAATCAACTCCTTCGTACCTTACAAGCATTCTTTTTTTTGTCAATCTTTGTAAAAATAACAAAACGGAACACTTTATCACTAGTTCACGACAAGGGCACCAATTCAAAATAAATTCAATAGAGCAGCTCCTTCCGGACGCCCCGTGTATGTTACAATGGGAAACTAGATTAAGTTATCGGACGATCGCTGTTTTGCGAGACATTTGGTACCGAGTCACGTGCGGAGGGTCGCAAGCACAAAGTTATCCCCTATCCACCTAAAATACTGAAAAGTAAATAAATGGATAAAGCAGGTAATGGATACGGGAGGAGAACTTGAAAGGTGAGCTTGTTACGTGTGGGACAGAGATAGGTTGATACGAATACCGAAGCCGAGTAGAATGAAATGTAGTATGTAAAAGAAATAAGAGATCGCTTTAATACTTAATTATTTTCTCATGACAGAAAAGCCGTGGTAGAGAATGACTAGCTCACTGCAAGACTATGGTCTCTTCTCGTCGCTGCGGAGGTCTTAATATCAATGTCCAGGACACCATACTGTGCAAAGGAATCCCTACCTAAATATAACAATCGATGGTCCGTTGTAGAGCCGATAAAAAATACCAAATAAAGTAGGTACCAGAAATGTGTTCTACTGAAACAGAGCGAGTAAAATATAGATTAACTTATCAGAGTAGTCAACCTCTACCAACTCGATAAAGAATGAAACATAAGTTGATCGCACCTTTTACGAGTCAGTTATGAAACAGGACCGACGCTTTCAATTTGCTGGCAAAGCATCATTGATATCTAGTGTTATGGATACTCTCGGCCAATGATAATCACTTACCATCTAGCCCATAATAATAACCCAGCTACTGATAAAAACAATGACAGGCATAAAACTCGATACAGTATTTACCAAGGTGAATTTAGGAAGTTTCCCAATAAATTAGCTTATTGCTCGGATATAATAAACGAACAGGGCTTCGCTATTAGCTAATAAAATTGAGCTGGCATGTGAGAGGACCGCAGTCGACGGCAGTAATCAAATATTTGGAGCGCCTCCGGCCGCTTGTGTAGTGGATAAACAGATAACATACTCTGTATGAGATACTATCCGTACAGATATTACGAAACAATTTAATTTATAAAACGTTGGAGTATTTTATTTAAGCTATCTTATTAAGCAACACGTTGAAATACAGCTTATAGGTAAAGGATATTATTGTATAGATGAATATATTAATGACAAGACGCCTGGATAAATAATAGTGTCTAAACCAGTTTCGCACAGGTTTAAACTTTTGTAATTACCATGTGTTGTTTTAAAATATGTGCTGAGTGGTTGCTTTCGCCGTTTCATTTTCTCATTGTTAAAGGACCTTTTTGAAACGGTAGTAGAAGCAAAAAATGACGTGCATAAGTGTATTAACAGAATACCTATATGATTAATAATTTTGAATTCGAATTAATTTCCTTAGTTATTATAAGACATTCTGTATCCTACTGAGTGATAATGCACACCTTTTAGGTTAAGGGTATTATGATATAGATTAATAATTAAAAGGACTTTTGGAAGTGACAGTGCTACAACCAATTCCGCGCAGTTTAAATCTCACCTTTTTAATTGTCACATATTAAAAAGATGTTCTAAGGAGTTTCTTTTTCAGTTTCTTCTCCTCTATGTTAAGCACCTTTTCGAAACAGTTGTGCAAACAAAAATAACGTGTATTTACAAAATACCTAAATGTTTACATTTAATCGTCATTTTCAATATAAATTTGAAATTTGTTCTGTAAAAATAGCTGTCTGTTCTATAAAAATAATAATATGGATAGGTAGCATGGTCAAATTGGTTAAACGTAAATTTTGCAAGGTAAGCAAAAGTAACATTTTCGACGCTCTCTACAACAACACGTTATTTAAGTTTCCATAAATATGTTTGAAACTTGGGATCATTTCGACAATAAATCCAAAAGAAATTTAAAATAAAAGTGACGTAGACTCCCAATTCCGCACAGACGAAGTCAATATCGAGGAATACAGGCTGTAGGCGACGTGCTACGGCTAAATATTATATTCCTTCACTTTAAGTGAAACTTTGATCTACGGGGACCTTTTCTAGGCTTGTGAATTGATATATAAGTATTATTTTGCATAACATTAACAATGTATATATGTCTCTTTACTATATTGATAGTAGTTAATTTTCGTAGTTACTTTAATATACACTAAAAGCCTTTTTGTATTTGGTACCTCATCGGTAGTATTTCCCACCATTTACGGTCATTACCTGACGTCGGTAAAAACCTAAGTCGGTCCCGGTGGGGCCTGAGGTTCGAATTTTGCACGATTACTCAATTTTTTAAAGTTATATGCATATTACAAACGAAACCCTTGCTTCAGCGAAGAAACAAATAGTGAGGAAACATGCATACCTGCCAGTTCTCCATAATATTCTATGAGGTATGTGAAGTCTATCAATCCAGAATTGAGCAGAATGATGATCTACAGCCTTAAGTGTACCAAAGACCCAAATCCAAAAGTCTAATTAGGATTCTCTTTTTATTATGTAGCGGGTACTCACGATACGTTTTTATTTGTTGCCAATATTTCGACCCAGTTGCATGGATCGTGGTCACGAGGAACTGCGATGGCGGGGAGAAACCGTCGACAATCTGGTGATAGGTTCTCTCATCTCAGCTAAACATTATTACATTCCACGTTTAGAAAGGGAGGCCAATGGTATTAAAATATCTCAAAATGTTACTTGCGAAGATGGGCTTAGATTACCTCAAGCGTGGAATCCAGTGTTTTGTTTATGTTAAGTGAAAGCGGTTCCAGGTTATGTGCGTGAAGATATCATTAATGTGTGATATAGTATCAGACAATTGAAATTAAATTTTTAGTTCAATTCAATCTAATTAAAAGTATCAAACAACGCAAAATGCACTAGACATAAGCACATGAGTGTCAGTCATGTGTCAACTGTCAATAGTTTTTCTCCACCATTGCAGTTTAGTCGTGTACTCCATATAGTTGGATCGAAATTTCTATATAAAATATAAAAATCCTGAGAAGCCTTTATAGCTAAAATGTATAATGTTCACGAATAAATAATTTTATACACTAATTTAATTTATTTTATGATTAAATGTAAACGATAGAAAATACTGAGATCCAAATACTATGTGATACGAATCTCACAGGGTAAGTTCAAAAGCCGCATCAATTTCAAAGTTGGGAATGAAATCACCCTCGCTGTTTCGCTGGTTCAAACAAACGATATCATTTCAACGCTCTTTCAAGTCTCTTTCCATTCGACATTACTCCTCGACGTAACGAAAGAAAACGCGAAAGATAAAAATGATGATCGCGGTCGGGTCCGAACATTCGATTTTATTACGGTCCCTCAGTATCGACGTCGAGATAGGGTCCGAATGTGTCGACCACTTATCAGCCGCGAGAATACCCCTGGACACTGGAAACACATCTGACAGAAATACAGAGTGCTTTGAATTAAACTTCGTAGTTGTGAATCGTATGTTTTAAAAACGTGGCTCATAAAACATTTGATAATAGCAGTAACTAATGTAACATACTTCCTTGGAACTTTTCGTAAGCAAACCTTTTAAAGGGCTGTACAATAAGTCACGCATGGTACTTTAAACTGCAATATTGAAATGTAAGAGTCGTCTAACTTTGAGTCTAAGCAAATTTAACCTACTCAATGTCTCTCGTCTGATTATCAGCCGATGCAACGGTGCCAATTTCGTTATTTTGGACCCTACTAAAACACGATTGTCACTAAAATCTTGACCTACCGAACTACTGCTACAACATTTAATATAAATCAGCCGTTAAATATTTATCATGTTACGATTCCAATCTTAGAATCAGTTGAAAAGGTACATTTTTTATTCATTTATTTCCTCTAAGTAGGCAACGAGTCGGTGATTCCCTTGACGATAGAGATGTCAATGAGTGGCACACCGTTAGTTGGTCTGGGTAGGTCTTCTCGTCTACTAGCTATAGACGTAAAAGATATATTACTAATAATGAAGGAACGTAGTAGATAAAATTTATAGCAGCGCTTTGGTGCGAACATACAAATTTACTGCGCTCTCGATATCGGAGATAAAGTCCAAATAATGTCGAGCACTTATTGGTTTTAGAAAATGATTTCAAACATATCTAAGAAATTGTCTTTTTCTGTATGGGTATTCGATAAGAACCCAATGAAACCATATGAACCGAAATAGAGAAAAAAAAATATTATCCAGTTACGATGGAAAATTTACTTTTATGGCAAACAGTAAGGCCCTTGGACATATATAAAAGGAATATGAAAAAATACGCAGTTGAGAATATTGTTCATTCCGAACACTCAGTAATAACTCATGATTTAGTTGAAAGATACTTAAACTAATCTAATAATAATAAACATATGAAGTTGTCTATAAGTATAATTTTATTACATACTAGCGGCCCGTCCTGACTTCGTTCGGGTTCAACAATTAATTATTATAAACATACACTTTATATGTAACGTATATCCATTCAGAATAATGTACCTTAGAGATGGTAAAAGAGTTTTACAAGTACGTACTGTGGTTCGGGAAGATAACCTTCCGCATATACACAAACTCACAAAACACACACTCTTTATAATATTAGTATAGACTACTAATAACCCGCTAACATTTTGTTTAGATGCATTGTAAAAGACCTTACGTTTACAAATAGCACTCATTAATATTATTAGTAATATAGTTATATGTTAGTAGTATTATCATTATTATAGATTTCATCTTTGACAGATTTACATAATTTTGCTTTAGAACAAAAGGAAAAACAATTAAATCCTTGTATTTCGTACTTTTGAATGATAGAGAATACAATTACTTGACTGTAAAAGCATATGTACATCTGGGGCAATAGAAAGAAAAAATAATTAAGTTACTTGTACATTATATTTCAAAAAGATAGAGAATCGCTATTTAAGTAAAAAATAAATAAAATCCTATTGTACATATATGTAGGTACAGTTTCCAACCCCACTTGGTGTCGGGTGAAACTCCAATACACTGCCGCAATAAACAGTACAAAGGGTTAGATTTGTTGGAACTTGAGAAGGCTTTCTGCCGGGGATTCGTGTTACGGAGAAAGGAATGGATTCGTTTTGTCCGTGCATTTATTTACAGTAATCCAGATATATAGGTTTATTGATAAGCAAAAATCTTATATTTTAAAATGAATATCATCGCAAACGTTATACGTGCATTTGAACTGCGACGGTACTCCCGATGTTTGTATTTGTAACCTATATTTTGAGCTAGTTAAATGCATTATGGTCACGACGAATCTCGGATGGAGAATTATATGAAATATGAATATGACATAGTTAATTTTCTTAAAAAAATATTTTTCTTAATAGTCGTCCTTTCTTTTCTTTTTATTTTCATTGAATGATTATTTCAGAAAACATTTACTCTTTAGTTATGTTTAATTATGTCATTCACTCTTTGGTAAATAAAGCACGGGTCACCTCACCGACCAGGTCGACTGATAAACTGAAGAAAACAGCGAGGAGCAGCTGGATTCAGATGCCCTGGATGACTTTTAAAGGTGACGTCAATCAGGCCTGTGTCCAGCAGTGGACTTTAACAGACAGACAGATAGATAGATTTAATTATTCAATACAAAGTAAAGGGTTCTATCTAGCCTTAGACCCCATCCTTAGTTCCAAACCAACTGCCTCTACTCAAGCTACACTCTGTCAAACAACATATGGAGCACTAATGCGCCTATGGCGATCACCAAGTTCTATATTACCCAGCTTCTAAACGCATCCGTGCATGATGGTAGCATTCTTTGCATGCCTATCCGGCTACCACCAATCGTCTAGAATCCACGGTTATTTAAAACATTTCAATTGCAACACCGGTGAACCAATTAAAACAAGTCAACGCAACGATGAAGTGTTTGGTGTTATATAATTTGATATAATTATAGAAACAACAGATTAACTGTGTGGGCAGTAGCATAATATTTGAGTACATACAATAACATTAGTAATTATTATGTTAAAAGCCGGCAAACTAGGCGACTGGTCATCTAATGAGATGTGCTTACCACTGTTCGTAAACATCAGTAGCAGGGATATAACTGATATTTGCTGATCAAGTAGAAAGCTGTGAATCTATTATTCTATCTTTAACAGATTAATCATGAACCAAGACATAACGCTTGTATAATTAAATGATTATAAAATCACCACAATGAAAGGTCAAATTCAGTAACAGCTGTTGATATTTCATTTGGTCTTCAGTTCCGAATTCAATAATCTTACTTACAAGGACAAACAATAAAATGAAACAAAATTATTTTTAAGCTAGCTAGTAAGCACGCAGCAAAAGCGACATAATGCCCAAATTACATGCTTTCGCCTTGATAAATTTTTCATTCGCGCCTTGCACTCTGATTGCTGGATTATTTTAGGGTAGTTATAAACTTCCTACAAAACGACTTTGCGATCGTCTACAGGATGGCTGAAATGGACGCAATTGGTGCACTTTCCTGCTTAAAAATTCAGCTACATATGAGTAGTCTAGGTTCGAATTCCACACTAATAATAACATGTTTTCGTTGTCTGAGTCACAAAATAATTGCATCCAACAATACACTGCAACAACCTGTAATACACTCATTTTCATAAAACAAACTTAGCATGATAGAGAATGTCCTTAACTTATTTTGTGTAACCAGTACGTATGTCAATAAATAAAGAGCATCAAAAACTCGTCACCTTTATTGTTTTCTTTCAATGTTCCCTAATCAGATGCTAGTCATAATTCAAGTAGAAAAATTGGTGTAAAATCTTAAAAAGACTACACCTTACTTTACGAGTCTGTCTATCGCGTTTCGTTCTGTTGTAAGATTTGGTGCAAAATCTGTTTAAAACATACATATTCGTGGACTACATACCTATATGACTTCCTTTCCCGAGGCATTCCAAACTTTTACTACCACAAGAATCGCAATCTAACCAATCTTTGCGTTCCGAAAAGTCGCCAGTCTGCGCGTACCTACAGAGAGAACCTCGGCGCAATTTTCAGATTGAATTTTTACGACAACAGTAGGATAAACTTATAAACAAATGAATAAACCGTACTGAAATCACAAACTGCCGGCGGTACGAAAGTGAATGGGGTTGTGTTGTGATGCTCGTAAAAAGTTGAAGTGCTCCGGGCCGCTTTGGCGGAATGGCAAAATTACACTATGAATATTTTCTTTTTATTCTGCGTGATGGATGTTTTCTGTACGTAATTTCGCAATCAAATAATTGTGTAAAGTTGTTTATTTTTTGTAGTATTTACGTCACTCAATGCCTTATTGTATTGGCTACCAGGTAATCCTGAGTGAATGTACACAATGATGACTGAATATGGACAGAGTAGGTGGCAGCGAATAAAATTTGATTTTGAATTTGTAGTAATTTGATTCGGTAGTAAGTAGTAATCTGTAAACCCCCTTGGTAGTCAGATCGTGATTGTTGTCGTTAAATAGTACTTGTGTAATTGTTACAGTTTCTCGGAGATCTCTCGAGTGTACCTACAAGGTTTTAGGCGACATAAAATAGATTGGTAGAACATCGGCAATATTAATTTCAATCGTCTTGTTGCCATTAAAACTAACAAAGAGCATTCGCGGAAGACAAGTTCCCTAAAGTAAGCAATTGATTGTCGACAACTTTATTGTATTGTACCACAACGTAGCCCAGTTGGTATATTTGTCTGCCGAACGATTATTTCAATTTCCAGCCAAGTAGTCTATGTGACAGAAATGTTTATTTTCATTGTAATGTGATGTTTTTGTGCCAGCCGCAACATAGTGAATTCTGTAGTGGTTTATGAGTGTATGAGCATTTATTTGAAATCAGTATCAACAATGCAAAATAATAAAAGCAGCGTATAATATTAAAAAAATAAAATTCATATCATAAAATTTATATACGAGTAACACCCTAATATTGTCTCGACGAACTCGACTTGAATGGGGCTGCAAATGTCTACGCGCGCTTGCCAATTTAATATACTCCGTGTGATTCCAGCTCCCAGTCAAGCGTAAAGTATATAAATGACCTGTTTCTTGGGTTTTTATATAACTTCTTGTAAAATTCTGAAAAAGCTTTCTAAACTACCTTTTAGCCTCCTTAACAATAAGTACAACTAATGTATCATTCAATAAAAAAACTATTAATTATTTTTACTACTGTCGTAATTATTATTCGTGTTGTACTTAAGAAAAATCAGATACTTAAGCAATAGATACATGCAAAATGTAAGAAAAAATGTACCAGTTACCTAATAACTTCTCATGTCGTTGGAAATTCATCTTCGACATTGACTCTAATAAGGATTAATGCTTCCCATTTAACGCGTAACCGATTAACTTTTAACAGTGTAATTCCTCGCGTGTATGTAAAATAGCGCGCAAACGAAGCGTGTTTCGTTATCGGTTTCTGCGCCTTCTATCTCAGGAAATGAGATTTTTGCGTTGCGTTCCCTCGCTCTCGCCGCGCACACGGCCATTTAGCGAGTTAGTTTTTAAATAAACTGCTTCGAATCGTGAGGTTATTTAAAAGGCATAACATTTGCTTGTTGTGTTTATACGAGTACGAGTTATAACTTGTGATATCTTATCAGTGATGCACTGGTTTGAGTGCTGGTGACGCGGACTGGTTTTCCGGCTACTAATTTTAACTATGTGGGTATAAGAAACTAAATATCATTGCTTCGATAAACGTGACGGAATCTACTTGACAGAGATTTATTTTGTAAATTCGAAATTTAAAAGTAACCAGAGACGCGCCCGCTTCAGTAGACGCAAATCTACTATACTATATTTTAATATAATATAACCATTGCTATATATACAAATTTTTCGGAATTAATTAACTCGTAATATTTATAAAAGTCGCGTAATAAACGAAAAGACCTAAGTGAATAAACAAACATACACGTAACGTAACGACTTTGTTTTATTAGATACTATTTTTGGACAAAAGCATGATATAGATCGATCTATAGAATAGACAAGATTTTTAACTATGAATAATCTATATCTATACCAATAACAAAAAAAGTCTCGCGGTCGAAACTGCATATAGAATATTTTTAAAAAATTTTGTCTGTTTGTATCACACTAAAACCAAGGAATATATTTGGATGATAATTGTCATTTTGATATCTTATATTAAGGATTATAATCTAGGATACCTTTCATCCTGGGAAGTGAATCTGTTCTCGCGTGATAGAAAATTAATATGGTTATCTATTAAAAGGGCAGTAAATAAAATCTTGATTGCCTGGCTGTATCTGTTCTAATAAATTAATATGTTTATAAGTCAAAGAACTAAATAAAAACCATTCCTAAAATAATGCGCGTCCTATTTCAAACGTACTTTTCTAAGCGAAGCAAGAGTAGGTTGCTATTTATATATAAAATCTACATAAAAATATGCATAAAATATACGTTACACCCAAAAGCTTTACGAACATTTCTCCAGAGTACTAAAACACATTAAAAACTATTTTAATCAGCCTAATTGCGAGTAGGATTTTAAAAACCTTTAATACATCAAAAAACGGGAAAAGAATTTCGAGGAGCTTATTCTTTACGTGATCAAAACTTTCACTCTTAAAACCGAATGCGCACTTTTCCTGTCTCTAGATTGTAAAATCATTCTCCCATTTGGGAGAACTTTTGGAAGTAAATGTTAAATATTATTTCATAAATACTATGTCATTCATTTCAATCCCGAAGGAAGGATGCGTGAACACATTTGTATTTATAATTCTATTAAATCATAATCCTTAGTTTATGAATCGCTAGTTTTTATCAGTAGTTTTACGTAACCCTTTTTTGTTAATTATTATATTTATCGGTAAAAACCGTATTAAATTCATTTGGAGATATATAGGAAGACTTCATTTTCTACTATGTGAATTAACTGCATATTAAAAATAAATTATCAAATATAACAAAGACAGGAAGTATGATTGAACTAGACTTGTAATCTGTGGTTTTAATTCTCTTTTGCAGATAAATTTATACAACTTCTACATAAAGAACGGAAGAGTTAAATGAACCGTGGTCAGGGCGAAACTATTTGAGATAACGCAATCCTTCTAAATCATATTTTTTATATGAAATTCTTAAATTCATATACTGTTGAAGAAATATCGTTCAAAGTGTATTATAGTAAGATTAAATTTGGTTTGTCTAATATGTGATCATCGCGCAATATCCCGGAACCTGGGTCAAATATAGAGGTGTGATCAACGAGCAATAGTGAGACAGGGTGTCGCACGTCTTAGATTAAGCAAATATTACCTCCTGATCAAGTACAACTACAATTCTATTAGAAATGGCTGAAAAATATAGCTTTACACATGCAAAAGCGATACCGAAGAAACGAAAAATTTAACACATAAAATCATATATTTATAATATTATTTTTTCATTATCATTTACATTATACATACTATATACTTTTATATATCAATTGTAATAAAATACTGCTAGCAAATTCGTTCACCATTTTCTTTTTAGCCGGCTACACCTCGATTACGCCCTAGTTGTTACAAATATATGCATGGGTGGTGCTGACACCCCCTATGAAATTGCCTATCAAGTACCATAATTATATAAATTCTAAAAACCCAAACAAGTCTGTTGTAAGAAATTATTTAATCGTATAGTGCCCGCTTTTCATGTTTTATCTTGTCCAGGACCTCTGCAATGTGTAATGTCGTCCTTTGGAATGGTGATTTTCATCCGCCGTATTTCCATAACACAGAATCCATCAAGGCCACCAACACACATTACAAATGTCATAGATGACCAAATACCATCAAGTGGGCCGTATAACAGGTTTGCCGTCTTTGTTATATAAAAAAATTGTAGAAATTCTAAAGTTTACATAAATCAGACAGATCGGTCGACTCTAAAACTTCCCAAGTCTATAGAACGCCAGAAGCTTTCGGCGCGTAATATCCAGCAATATCAACACCGGGAATCGAACCTGAGAAATGAGCATCGGATGTTATTGTAAATACTGCAGTGCAGATGTACTGCAAAATTAAACTGGCTGTGACTCGGAAGATATTTGAAAAACTTCGGTTAGAGAGATACGTAAGTATAAACGAGGTTATTGGTTGTTTAGTAGCAATTTAACTGCATAGGTTACTTTAGAAAACACTAACTGAATATAGTATTATACTCAAGTATTATAATTCAAATATTAGTGTTCGGCTTAATATTAATTTTATTAAGTATAATTTTCATTAAACAAAGTTCTACTCCCAAATTTATTTTATGAATAACATCACTAAACTAAACTCATCATTTGCTTCTAAAAGAACAAAAAAGAAGATAAAAGAAAAGCGTTTAACGAACAGAGAAGAAAAACGTAGTGACTTGTTTTATCTTTGACTAATTATATTATAGCATATGGAAAAGAAATATCAGTGGATATACTTACGCTATTGTTATAGCTTTTTTAATGTAAATAGCCGACAAACGCGCAGACGAGCCACCTGATGGTAAGTGGTCACTGTCGCCCATGGACACGAGTAACACCAAAGACGTCACAAATGCGTTGTCAAGAATGAATGAAAGAAAGAAAGTACTGGCTCTCAAGCCCCCAGGCGGAACACGACGAGTCGGTTGGCGATTGGCTCAAGCAGGAGGGTGGTAGCGAGCCAGGCAGGTTTCACATAAAGTTAATAATACCAGTAACAATATTAATGACTTAATAATAATATTGATAATACAATCCTCACGCGAAACCCTACCACCAAACAAGCTAGCTTCTGTCGCCTCTTACGACTCCCTGTTCTACCAGCATTTGATTAGGGACACTATTTCAGGCCGCTCCAATACGGCTAAAAATGGTATGTAAATATGGTAAATTGTTTTATTCCCAAATTTTTTGTTCATACATACCCTTGTGCATAGATACACAGGGAGGTCATAATTTTTCCGCGGGGTAAGGACTACTTGACTCTGAGACTAGTGGCTAGTAATGGATATCTATTAGCCACAGACCCACACTTGACATTTAAGGTTGGCACTTTATATTTTTACTATAATTATTTCTCCATTTTTTAATAGGTGCTCTACATTAGAGGCTT
>PDGT01000012.1:5156156-5183699 GCA_003671415.1 Megathymus violae | reverse complement strand
ATGAATAAGAAAGGTGTGAATGTGGAGTTGACGTCTGACAGAGAAGAATGGAAGAAGAAAACATGTTGTGCCGACCCCACGTAATGTGGGATAGAGGGCAGGAGAAAGAAGAAGATTCATACAGTTACACAATATTATTGACGACCCCGTAGCCCAGTTGGTAGTGACCCTGCCTACCGAGCGTGGGGGTCCCGGGTTCGATTCCCGGCCGGGGCAAATATTTATGTGACAGGTAAATGTTTGTGCTCGGGTCATGGGTGTTTGTGATGTGATAATTGTGTATGTCCATGCCACCCGCAACACAGAGAATCCTAGTGCGGGGGTGTGAGTGTGTAAACGTTTATTTCAAAAAAATATATATTATTTTAGTTAATGTTACTTTGCGGAAACTCATTGTTATTAAATATTGGACATACTTTGCAACAGTTAACATAAGTACATGTTTCCTTTGTGGAAGTGAAAAGGTGCTACGCATGTCTACAATCGTACATTGTTTCCACAGATTGTTTAAGGTAAAGTGAAGAAGATTAAAATTTTAATTATTTTGCAATGTGTACTTTTCAAAGTTTCGTGCATCCGAAATAAAAATTTAAACCTCATAGTGTCATTCGTATATTTGTCTGCCAAGCCCTATTTTCTCCTAATCTACCAAACGGCAAAAATTGGTATAAAGTTTGGTGACCCCGTTGGCGTATGCCCCAAATGATTATTGATGTTAATTTGAAGGTGAATTATAAAAAGAGGAAAACTATACATCGATTACAGGAAACCTATATAAAAAAACCTATGTCATTAAATTCTCCTAGTAACTGTCAAATGTTCTTAGATGCTTTACAGCATGGAAATCGAGTACAATTTAATAGGTTTTTCATAATTACCTATCACTTCCGCTTGTATTGTATTATTACAAAGAAGTAAGAGGCTGAGTTTGAGTTGAATAAGTGTATTTGAAGGAGGAAACCACATCACCACTCCAAAACAGTTCAAATCAGCTAATCGAACCGTGAAGTTTAGGAACGATGGAAAGCTTTTAGCAAATTACTCTTTTTACACCGAAACGTTTGTGTATGAGTAAATTAGACTTAACTTAATTACTTAGTTCGCTGATATGCTTATTAAGCTTTACGTCTTAACTTGTTTTACGGAAGACACTCTAAGTGTACTATATATTTTACAGAAATTACATTATACAATTTATTGTATTTATTATTTAACTAGTAACCCGTACTCGTCTCACTTTACAAGATTCTGCGGGAACGGAACCATTTTTCGAAATGAAAATTATCCTAGGTATAAATAATTATGTAAATTTCAAATATACCAAGGCTCATCGTAATCTCGTCAGTGACTTTGTTATGATATGTGTTCAGATAGACAAACAGACAAAACTGATTTATCATTATTTGAATTTTCTAAAAATATTCGATATACAGAATCGGCTACGATACAATCACATCTCATCGAAAAATTAGATAAAACGATCTTAAAAAAATCTTAAATCTAGTTCCACAGTTGTTAAAACCAAAAATATGTGATTTCAAATGAAACTGCCGTTCGATTTGACATTTGACTGCAGTTTCCACTTAACACCTGGTGAAATGAACCTATTCATAAGTATTTTCAATTTCCTATTATATGCTTTTTCAAAATTTTAGGCTCGGTAAATTTTGAGATAAATGAAAGTACAGTCAATTTTCGTAGATTTTTGTTTGACATCTTTGTATAATCAGTGTCCTGCACAACAAGTCGTTTATTGCATTTTCCTATATGCTGCAAAATCCATTAATATATTTTTTGTATTTAACTTATTCGTAATTGTAAATTTTAGGTCCGAATTCGTTTATTGCATACCTTCAACGTTTTTTTGATTGACACGATTGACCCTAAAAGAGTTGCTTATTTTACGTAATAAGTTTCTACCTAAAAACTACTGAAATTCAATCCCGAACCCAACCTCCCATCACCAAAGTGGGTATAGAGATGCGTGTCGATTGACCGGAAGTAATGGCGGTCTATATTTACAACTTCCGGCCGGGGAATGGCTGGAAACCAATTAATAACTTTTATCGTTTCCGATGTTGGCGTCTCGAACAATTAGCGCAGCCATAAAAATCTTCGCGCCTGATTGGAAACACCGATGGGTGGACCTGTTATAAATAAGCCATTGCCTGAAACAGCTGGATTTAGATATTTGTTCTGCTTAAATTTACAATCTGGCTATGTTTTACGGTTCCTTTTGGATAAATCTCTCTTCTCTGGCTGTATGTCTGTCGTCCGACTTTCACGAAATCACTTTATGAAAAAGATTGTTATTTGGGATGGATTCAGATTTGGGAGACTCAAAAATTGACGGTTATTATAAATAGAGCCTAACCCTGATACTGAGAATAAGTCTGGCCTGTAAATAAGAAAAAAAATCCTTTTCACATGTGAAATAATGGAGTTCACTAAGGGGATATCAGAACCAATTTTTTTCACTTTTAAACATAATGCTTAAAAGTTAATTATGAAATGTACGAATACTGATCTTCACACCAACAGAGACTAAAATTTTGAATTCTAAAATTTTGTTTGTACATGACACGCAAATTTTTTTAAGATACATTGGCAGTAGAAACCCTAATTGATGTGTGTCGGACTTTGTTTTCACCAACTTTTAATTATAGAGGCACAACATTAACATATTATCTCTATCTATATTACAGATGGCATGGACGCACGTGATTATAACATCGAACCCGGGACCTCTCGTTCGGCAAGCAAAGTCTCTACCAACTAGGACACAATGGGGTCCGTAAGTAAAGTTTGCCGATATGTGTCACGGGTTTTCTTTATGAAAACAGCTTTTTTGGTGACACCGACATATAGGCACAGGAGTAATTCCATAGTTTATTAGGGTTGTGTTTTCATGTCTGCGGAACCTTAAAAATGTCAAAATTAACCAAGTGTGACATGATGACAACAACTTTTTCATATTGTTCATTAATATTGAATTTTTATCAAAGATTAATAATGTAACATTAATGTATCAACCTGGTTATATTTTTAAGTTACATTAAAAAGGTATTAAAATAAGATAGATTTTTCGTTCGAGTTAATTCATATTTTTAGAAACTAGGTATATTAAAGTTTAATACCGTTAGTTTAAAGAATTCCCCACAAAATAAGCTACGCATTCAAAAGTATTTTTTAAGTCTGCTAAACTTTAATCCCAATTTAACGTTCCCAAATTTTACTGGGTTAAATTAATATCTAAATAGAAATCTCGATCAATACTTCTCACGGATCAATAGTAAATAGTATTAAAGTATGTAGGTTATGGAGGGGCTCCATCCATCCTTGAGTCCAAGCCCTCCCCCTGTCGTCCACTGCTCCCTGTTCGTGGTGCACGAGTCTATGGCGAAAGATCCCTCCTGTTAGAGGTCGCTGGGCTCTGTACAACACAGTTTTATCCCGACGGTATTTGCGTTGTGGTATGGTATTTTGCCCAATTGGCTGACTACCACCCTCCCTTTAAAATCGACCGCGAAATGTTGCATACCTGTTTCTGTCGCAGTGCCGGAGAGCTAGTAATAATTCGGGTTCCCTGCTTAATTTTTAGTTAGGAACACTTCGGCGATGCCTTTGATGTTACTGACGTCTATAGGGAACGGTAACACTTACCATCAGGCGGCTCGTTTGCTCGTTTTTTTTTTTTTCAACAAGTTATATAAAAAAATTAAAGTTCTTCTGTAACTATCAGGTATGTAAACGCAAAGCGCCTGCGAGGCTACGTGCGGTAAATACTCGTAGCTCTATCAATAGGAGGCTATAATTCTAGATGCGTGTGGGTAACGTTTTCGATAAAAATCAATATGAGGGGCTTATCGCGGTGACGTCATTAGACCCCAGGCATGGATCCGCGATCTAGGAAACGTTATTGGGTATTGACATTGCAGACGCCACGCACTTATTTACACGTGAATTATTCACACTATGTCTGTGTGTGTGTGTGTGTCAAACAAATTTGAAATATTAATAATAAACGCATACATACACTATCGCGCTGTTATTCTTTTTATATGAGGGGTACATTGACATATACAAATGAGGTATGTGGTGTCTCATACACGTACAGCTCGGGAACAAATATTTATCCGTCACCTGTCTACCACGATAGTATATCGAACTGAAGAACCTTTGCTTGTCAAGTAACCTCATTATTTTGGATTAAATCCACTCGACTCACTCCACGCTGCTGGCAAATTGAGTCGTTTTTTGCAAGCTTATCCAATCTAGTTGTAAGCTCTAGTTATAATTATTGATCGGAACAATTTTGGCTTTTTCATGCATAACTATTCATAACACCCTTTTGAAAATACCCTAATATGCTGTTAGATATAAAATAATAATTCCAAGTAGATACGTTTTTTTACATGGGTACAAATGTATTCATATCACAAATTCAAATTTGAAACTACTTATATATTATGAAAATACACTTATGCAGGTATTTTTTTACTTCTACTATCGGTTCGAAAAGGTTATTTAACATTGAGAAAAAGAAACGACGACAAAAACTCCTCAGCCCAAGTCAGTTTTAACTGGGCGGAATTCTTTGCAGCACAATTATTTCCAGATGTCTTTGTCATTTATACCATAACATTCTTTATTTGTAATCTGTGCTTCATAATTTCGCTATACTCTCCACACTTATGATTTTTTACCCTGAGTCCTATTACCTCGTCTAAAACCAGCTTCGTTGCTCGTTGTTCCGCGGTAGTCAATATAAAGAGCATGTAAGTAGATTTGCGGGGCTCCACTGGGGCCTGGGGCCTTTCATTCATTCAATTACATTCACTCGGGGGCTAAATAGCAGCGGGAGAACGCAGCTACTGTTTCACGTGGTTCAGCACTAGTGAGACTATAATATCGATTGTATATTTTAAAGTATAGTTGAGATACGAGCCCAGCAGTGGACTGGATGAATAAAATATGTAAAACCAGAGTTTCCTGCTAGTGGTCTATTGTACACCGCTGTATAACGAACGAAGGAACGATACAAGCTGCCTCATGTTATAATACATGTTCTTAATGTAATCAGTGGCATCTGTGCCACCTTTAATACCAGTACTTGTACATGGTACATCGTTCTTTTAGAAGCAACCTTGAAATGTGTATCTTGTATGTATGTTGCCAAGTGATTCTCAGCTTTGGTCTTCGAGGAAAACGTGTCGGTAAAGCCTGGTGTGGTTAGTGGGCCGTCCGTGAACAGCGGTGCTTACATACAATCAGATAGATTTGACAACTATTGATTTACTCAACCTTACAAAATAACTCAATATACCAATTAATTCCATTTCTAAGAGAACTTTTCACAATACAAGAATAGTATACTAGGGCGTTTCCAATCTAGATAACCATAATGATTCAGATTCGTAACCCGTGAAGTCTAATTCCATTCTGAAATTTTAAAAATCTCGACAGGAAAGTGAAAATAAAACAAAACCTAAACCTTTTTAAATTTTGGTATAACTAGAAGTTTTTTGTTTTATTAAAATGACAATGACGAAACTGGTTGGTCATCTTGTTTGTATAATAAGACTAAACATTAATAATACTCTTTGAATTTAACTTCATAATTTATTATAAATCTCATAAATATCCAACACGAGAACTCTGGAGAGGCATTAACAAGCGGGAACCACCGTGTACCGAATCGGTGATACCTTTAGTGCTACAGACGTCCATAGCCCATAATGACCGCTTACCACCATGTGGTCATTGCGATTGTTGGCTATTTACATAAAAAAAAAGAAAGCTTTACAAAGTCCGATAAAATTGAAATAAATTGTAACCCTACTCATAAGGTATATGTGTGGAGAGGAACGTACAAAACTTTTCTAATTAACTTGCGCCAAAGTTTTTTCGTTAACGTCGTTCGGACCGAAGTGGTTTTTGTTGTAGTTTTAATGTTGTCTTTACTTTTCCTTCGAGTTCTTTCCTTGTTTTATTTCGCTCCTGGTGTATTATGATTCATATTCGCCCAATGCGGATTTATACAACCATTTTTTTGAAAGGGTCTTCAATAGTTTGATAAAATACTCACTTCACGCTTTTATCGTTACTGGCAACATTTCTAAATCAAAAAATATTTATTTCTATAAACAAAATAATTTATATTGTACAATGGATGGAGCCCTTTCAATCTTAGAGCGTTTAATGCTTGTGTTGGATGCTCCCGATCTTAACAATAATTTAAAATTTCCTCAAGTAACAAACAAGTACGCAAGCCAATTGATAGTAAATAACTACCACCATCAGAATTGATACTGAAACCGAAATGACTAAGACGTAATCGAGATAAATTACTCTTTTACAAAATTGCCAGTTTATTGTAAAATACTTTAACGAGTGACCTGTGGGCACCTTCGGCCCACACTCATACGATTCATGTAGTTTATAATATATTACATACACACACTAACTTACACTTATGTATTACATTATGTTTATATTTTATATACATTACACACCACATATCACACACATACATACACTCACACAAGCACACACACGCGGATCCGAACCTTGCGCGTCTTGGAGTCGACGCGCCACTTCGCTCGCCGATTTTTGGCGACACGAACACCGGCTGGGCAGCCGCGCAGCGGTTTCACTGCTCTCCGCGCCTCTCACACCCCGCTAACGGGATCGGCCAGTCAGGCTCAGTCCGCGCTCGCCATCAGACAGTTGACTTTCTTTCGTCCCACGCAACACCCATATCGCTTGATCGCTCATCTACGGTACGCTTGCTAGTACTTTCGCTGTGCCTATTTATTGTTTGCTTGTGTTTTAATGTTAAGACTGTTTCCTGTGCTTCTATCACTCTCTCCTTCTGTATTTTATGGTTATTTTCTCGTGTAGTATAAACCGTTATTGTGCTTGTAAAATAAACTGTTTATGTCCGGACCGTTTTAGTTTCTTTGTTGTTAAAAAGAAAATAAATAAAAATGCAACCCTAAAATTTTCTGGAAGATACTGAAGTAAAGTGTACGAATGCGAAAGAAGTATCTAGTGCTATATTGTAAACTTGTCTCTCATAAACCGAAGCCTATATTTGATTATCATCATTACAACACAAAATTGTGTCACTGGTGAGCTCGAATCTCCTCTCACAATTAGAGGGGTTAATGCCAAAGTCTACTGGTCAAGTGCGGAATAGCAGGCTTCACCACACCTTAGATTTTTAAGAAATTTCAGGTATAAGGCTTGCCTCATAATGTTTCTCTTCATCGTAGCAAGTGGTAATTAATTATGAACACATGATATTAAAAATGAAATGTGCTTTCAGGGTTCGAACTTGAATCTCCCATGCGAGTGACTGACTTTCAAATCACTAGGATACCACTGCTTAGTTGCTATATTTCATGGATTTTTATAATGTATAAATCTTCGACCATGATGAAAAAATTAATGGAAACGTAAACAGAAAGAACGCACCGACACATTTATTTATTTTATTCCACATTTATCCAACATTAATTTCTTTGATATTATAATACAAAAAGACATTTAACTGTATACATGCAAGCTAACCGCGGTTAAAAATAAAGTACATCAAATAACAATAACAAGTTTTTAACACCGACTGAATATCTACAAACCTTAGTCTAATTAGGTACCGAACAAGGCAGGTAAATACAGGTACACGAGAAACATGACAACAACTTACATTTCTAATATCTACTCAGAACAATAAAGTGCGGTTCGTTGGGGTAAACTGGGAACAGCTAAGTAGCGCTTCAATCCATTAACGATCCGACAAAGACACGAGTCTATTCAATTGTCTCGAGAATACCATGCTGTTAGTGAGCAATTGGTATCAGAAATCGTTAATGCCGCCCGAAACCCCTCTTCAGATCTTCACAACTGTTATTTAACGATAACATCCAAACTGTTGGTTTAACATACCCGTTGAAGCATGAAACGCAGCAGCATGAACACTTGAAATTTTGCCACTACTAGTCACTCATCCAACTCCCAGCTCTGATCCACTTTATCATAGAATCGGATGAAAGTCGGTTCTTATAAAATGTTCACATCCCTAATACTCTGTTAAACAAATCTTATTTGTTGACCATATTGCAGCAATTGTACACCATTGTAATCCTTCTGACATTTATAATAATCTAAAAAAAACGAAACAATAGACAACATAGTAATATGGCTCTAAGACATAAAATAAATGTAAATGAAACAAAATATATAGAATTGAAAAAACAATCAAAACATGCTTCTAATACCCACATAGAAGAAACAGATTCCATAACATCTTGGTATTGATATAGTCACTCCCGTTTTGTTAGCCATAACAAATTCCAAATCATTAAAACATACGTTAAAACATAAAATATCAACTTGTCACTTCTGTGATCAATATAACAATACTGCGATCAATACAATTCAACTGAAAATATATTCTATGAATAATGAATTTAATAAAATCTTATAACCAAAAGTCTATCACAAACCGAAGTGGTCGATATCGACTCAATCAAAAACTGATTTTGGAAGTTGACAAGTTCTAAAAATCGACCCCTATTTAATTAACACAAGTTCTTATTTGAAACATGTTACATGTTTTTTTTTAGACTTATAAGTTAGTGGATGGTGGTGGATTTTTAAAGTAGTTTGGCTTAGAGGGGTCTGAGGTATCACTTCATTTTGGAAAAAAGATCTCTTGTACAAAATAGTTTGGGAATCCCTGGTCTATCAGGACTTGTGCGACAAAATCAATATATTTTGAATATTGTGCTTTATGACAATATTTTATCTACTATTCAAGACATTTGTAAGAACTTAAATTATCCACCTTAATATATTGCGATTTAGAATTATTTAACGTTTAATATGTAGAATTTTCATAATATATTATATAAAATAACAAGGAGCTTTAAGCAATTTTGGAAATTATCATTACTACCTAATATGTTCCATCAGCCATATATTGATTACCAAATATATCTTACAGGAGGCTGTCTGAATATGTTGAATAGTGAATATCGAAGGTGGATCAACTTATTTTGGACATATATTTTCGCATGATTATTTATAGTTACATAATAATATTGATAAATGTACATAGAGATAACGATCAACGTTTAAAGCTGTAATATTTTTTACAACGAAAAAAAATTAAGTTTTTTTACAAAAAAATATCTTAGCTAAAACCAGTGCTGTCTACGTTAAAGTTACTTCATAAATATTCTTCCCCATTTACATATATGTATGTATAATTATTACATAAATGTATAATTATAATACACAATTTTCAACATAATCCAAGTATTAATACTACCGTGAAAATTCGAGTAATAATTAAAAAATCGCTAGATGCCTCCTGAATGTTTGATCTACTGTGCTTTTAAGAGCTGCTGATAGATACATTTTTGCTGATCCAGAAATACTTATGAATCCTGAAAAATGCACTTATTTTTTCACAAACAAGAGTATACATTTATTATTTAGGAAAGTATTTTAATGTACCCAATAAAAACGCCGTATTGAAAATTCGTAAATAGGTTATAACGGAAAAATCACAGACTAAGCAATTAGTATGATAAATTTTTTAGAAGTTGATCCACACAGATAACTCGAATTGAGTATGTATGTGCACAATTAATTCTATTTCAAAATAAGACAACATAAATAATTAAATCAAATCATTTAGCTACCTATTTATCATAAAATATTGTGAAATCCTAAATTTTATTGTTGCTAACTAATGTATCAATGCACATTAAGGCAAGTAACTGAACCATCAATATATTTAAAATACAAAAACAAATATCACGAGTATTATCACTGACAATATCACAATATAATTAAAGGTTATATTAATATTTTTTAACGACAAACAAATGACACTGGGAAATAAAATATAAAATTGAATCAATATTATTTATAATAACATATAAAACTTTTTAAATACACATTAATTTTTTTTTAAAACTATGTAAATAGGACAGTGACAAATAAACTAATATAGTTGTAATGGAATTTTTAAATTTACTGGACCAACTGTAGATGAATAACAATAATGTAAACATTTTATGAAGACTAAAATTTAGTAATATAGCGCATACCAGAACTCAGTTAAATTTTAATCTTAAAATTGATTTTAGCTAAACGAAACAATTATAACATAAAACTGTTTATACTTTACTGTAACTTAACATATTAATAACTAAATTCGTTGGCATGCTTCGCTTGTTAACCTTAAATTAGTTTTTGGCAAAAGATGATAATACATTTTACTAAAATACACTAAAAGAAATAACGGGAGGTTTGTGAAAATTTTTCACAACTTCAAGTTAAAAACTTTAAGCCTTTAATGCAGGCTCCATTAAAACATACAAAAAATTTTATTGCAAACAATTATTTGGAAAATATTTTGATTATATAGAGAAACATCTTTAATGTAGTATTTTGTTTTGAGTTAAATATATCCTACCTTTGTTTATAACTTGATGAGGTATAAAAATATTGTATATAACCAATTCGTTTCTCATCCCGAACTTTGTATAACAAACAAACCTGGAAGTAATAATTAAATTGTTTATGAAAATTTATGCTAATTTATTCTTAGTATGAATGCGGTAGTTGGTTACGATCTACACCGTTTCTTAAAGTCAGGATGCCACCACTCCCTAAATTTTTTGTAACTGGTCCTCTGCTGCACTCTATCCACATCATTGAGCGCTGCACATACTGCACAAACATTCTCCATGTTTGAAGGATCATGATAGGTATAATGGCTTCTCCATTTGAATAACTGTCTGTAGTCTTTCGGAGATTTCATCAGAGATACCACGGTTGCAGCAAGGTTGCTTGGAGAATATTTCTTAGCGTCTAAGTAGGAACCAGGTGGAAGAAATCTGTTGAGAATAAAACCATATTTTTACTTAACTTCTAGGTTAGGTATTATTACAACTAAAATAAAAGAAATATACGAAAGTTTTTTTCTCATATGACTAATTGGACTTTTATGGTAAAAACATGCTTTAGGTTTCAGAATTAACATTCTTTTCGCAGACTTTAATTGACTTTAAAACTCCTAAATTCGTACTCATTAAATTTGAAATCTGATGATTTTATCTTTAGAAATAATCTAGTATCACATCGGTCCAGCTCTCGGATATCCAGTAATAAGAGAGTCCATCCATCTTTGCCAGCATTGCCATTTGGTAATGCGTTTAATGATAAACCCATGAAAGGTAAAAAAATCCTTTCATGTTATGTAAATGTGCGTTATGACCGTCCACTGTAAGGTGACCCGTCTGTTAATGATATAAAAACAAATTATAATATATAATGCAAAGCATAATGTCATGATATGCACCGACCTGTCCTCTAACCCTTCTAGAAATTGTCTTATTTTTTTTTCGGTAAATTATTTTTTCACTATTACCATACATAGACACGCAAAGGCTAAGCCGTAACGGTACATGGCGATAAACCATGACCCCAGCCCATAAAATATTAGCGTGTTACTTGCTTTTGTAATTTGGTAGGCACCATTTAAATTTCACGCGAATTAATTCTAACTTGTAATACAATTAATGAGAATTTTTCAAGTTTCGTTGAAAAGTTAAGCGATATTATCTTTATAAACATACCGAGTGTAATTAGCGCCACCAAAAACAATTGGTACAACATAATGTTTTAAGGCAGTGAGAAGTTTTTCCGTCACGTAATCTTCTGCAAATGAATTCTCTAACGACAAATAAAAGTAATAATCTCGCTCTAAAATAGTATCACAATTGGCCTTTTCATCTCTTGGACATGATAATGAGCCACACGATCCGTAAATATCGACCGTTAAGCCATATCGAGATAATGATTTCTGTAGTTCTACAACCAATTCGTTTCTGCCACTACGACTCGAACAGTGAGAAACGAACCAAGCCGCTGCTTTGGTTTTATTTTGGAGCTTCAATGAAATGTTTTCATCTATTTCATCTAAATCTTCCACCCAATTCATATCTTTCTTAGGCCCCACCACTTCACCTCGAACGTTTCTTATTAGTATATACGGAAAAGCAATATCAGAATCTAATCTATATGTTACAGTCCAATTAAAAAAGTCGTCGAAAATTTTATTGCAAATGGGGTAGTTGTCAGCCGACTCCATATTGAAAAATATATATTTCTGATGGGGATATCTAATTTGAGGTAGATACGATCTCTTCATATAATCTATCTTTCTTCCGTTAAAGCCTACGGCATGGAACTGTGAAATGTTGCCATGACCGAAAAAATATCTGTTATCTGTGACGTAGCAGTTTGTGAAGGAACAGTTCTTCTCGATAAATGCTCTCTGTCCAGAGCCAAAAAAGTAAAATGGAGCGTAATCCTGCGACGTCCAAAATAAAATGTACTTAATATCCTTGGGCAGTCTATCCGATTTCCGATACACGTTGACATATCTGTAATCACGGCCAATATTTTCAAACGCCTCTTGAATCACGCTCTCGTCAACTTCAAGTAAATACTCTTTATCTACGAACTGTATCCAGAAGAGAGAAATCGTGAAACTGATGCAAGTTACTAAGAAGAAGCACCGAACAGAAATCAGCTGCCTCAAATTACGTAGGAGCCGCGTGGGCAAGAGGATCCATGTAGGCATTTTTGTCGCATCATGTTCGGATAACACTTTATTCTTTCGATCACAACTGTAATAACTGTTGAAGTGATATTGTTAATTTATCAGGAAGCCCAAATTACCTGAAACAGTAAGAAAAAATCCTGTAAATAAACATATATCAGAAATAACCACTAAAATATTGATATTTTTCAGATCAAAACAAAAAAAAATCAATAACAAAAGCCGCCAAAAAACAATAATCAAAGTTATCAAAGCCACCATGGACGGTACTGAAAAACCTTTAATTTAATTCAATAATTTATCGGAGGCGATCCTATAACGAACTTAAAAGAAATCCACTTAAAAAATGTTGGTTCCAGTAGCTAATTAACAATTAATACCATCCATCCATCAGCCTTTGGAGGTCCACTGCTGGACATAGGCGAAAAAAAAATATATTCATATAATATAAATATATATATATTCATTGTCAATTAATACCAATTTGTGTAAATACAAAAGAATATTTACAAACGTCTACAACTAAACGTCATTACTCGAAATGGCGTAATTAATAATGCCCCAATGTGGAAATTACATGATTTAATCGAAAAACAGTCATAAATATCGCCGACTTAATTAACATTGCGATAAAAAAGAGAAGTGTGTTAAAAAGGGGGAAGTAAATAAGGAATAATTAACTCAAAAACTAATAAATCGGCAGAGATCGATAACGACAATACTTTCAACACAGATTAAATGCTGTGAGAAACTGTAGTCATTTTTGGATTTGAGGAAACCTCCACGGCTCATGGTGCACTATGCTGAACAAAAGGTGAGGTTATGACGTTGACCTCTGCACCGGGAGCATTTTAATCCTGACCGTATTGTTGCGTCGTGGTAGGATTCTATACCCGGCTAACACCCACGCTCCTTCTGCAATAACCCGTACATCTTGCCGGCAACGTGTCTGTGATCCTCTTAGTGTGACGGACGTGTATGGGCAACAGTGACGAGTCACCATCAGGCAACCCGTCAACTCATTTTTCGGCAACAGTACTTAATTGGATAAAATGATTAAAAGTCATAAATAATAATATTTTGCTATGTATCATCATCATATTAGGTTGGGGAGAAAGTCTTTTCGCATTTTTTAATTAAGTATTTTAAAATTTAACTAAAGTATATAAGTACCATTTTGTTCGATAACTTTTTGTCATCTTGTGAGTATAGAATTGCTATAGAAATTTTGGGGTTTCTGATCAAAAAACTGCGTCAAGTAGTTTTGGCAGGCGTCACGTGATGTTAACCTGACACTGCCTAAAGAATTCTGAAGAGACCGAAACAGGTAGAAATCTGAAGGTGTACGGTCCGAGCTATACGATGGATGCATCATTATCTCCCAACCAAAGTCTCATCTCAGTTTTTGCTGAGTCGCCAAAGATGTGTGAGGTCTAGCGTTATTATGATGAAAAGTCACAGCCCTTCTATGGACTAATTCCGGCCGCTTTCTCTCAACTTCTTGCTTTAGTCTCATCAGGTTTTCGCAATAGAGTTCAGAATCGATGATCCTGCCTGGCGGTAACAGCTCATGATGAATGAGGCCCTTCCAATCCCACCATACACACAGCATCACCTTCTTGCGAGTTAACCCGAGTTTCGCCACAGTCTGTGAAGCCTGACCGGCCTTTGACCACGACCTTTTTCGCACGTTCTTGTCGTACGTGATCCACTTTTCATCACCAGTTATCAGCTTCTTCAAAACATGGTTCGCTTTCATTACGTTATAATAAAGAATCACAAATGAGGACACGGTTCATGAGGTTTCTTTCAATGAGTTCGTGTGGCACCCAAATATCGAGCTTTTTTCTGTACCCAGCTTTGCCCAAATGCGTCAACACTGTTTTGTGATCAATTTCCAGTTCTTCAGCTACGTCGTAACTACTGATATGCCGATCTTGCTCCACTTTTTCAAAAATGGCAACCGTTTTATCCGTGACAGGGCGACCAAAGCGACGTACATCTTTGAAATTAAAATTTCCGGATTGAAAACGCTTAAATCAATTTTGTCCTACTCTCACAGACACTGCACTAGGTCCAGAAACATCACAATTTTTTTATGCGGCCTGCGTTGCATTTTTTGTAGTAAAATTTTAAAACGTAGCGAATTTCTTCATTACACTCACTCATCTTGGCAGTAAGCAAAACAAATGAAAATCACACATTTTTAAAATTTGAATTTGAAATTATCTTCTTTAAAATTTGAACTTTTTAATGATATCAAAACCGGCCAGATGCAAATGGTATAGTCAAAGAGATTTTATTACAAATTCATACATACTAAAATGCGAAAATACTTTCTCCCCTACCTATTAATAACATCAATTCTAATCAATATAGCTCTTCGTCTCTATAATGCATAATGTAACTACACATCGTTTATTCAAACCACGAGTGCTAAAGATCATAGATTAAAGAAAAACCTGTTTATTTAACCGAGCTGTCATTATGAGATTTTTGAGAAAAAAATGCATGTATTTTTCAAAGACACAGTGAAGGAATTTTTTTTTAATTAACAACGCCTCAGCCGCATCGGCACAGGAGTCGAAGTAGTGGAGTGATCGGTGCAGATTACGACAATACCACCCACCTCAATCGGCGATGACGCATTGTTTTGAAGAATTTAACAAAAAATATCTGATATCTTGTGTACATATCGTAAGTCATAATATGTTCATACAGAATATAAATAATGTTATTATGGATATTTTGTTAGTGTTTAATGCTGCAACTACCGCAGAAAATGAACACGTGTCTAATTTATAGAACCAAAAAAAACCGATGGACAATAAAACGGGGCAAATATTAAATTTATTAAGTGCCTGATCAAAATAATAAACTTTTAAGGTGTGTTTGCTATTTGTAAACGTTAGGTGCAAGTTTGTGAAGCAAACCGAATGAGTGTTTCTATTATGAAAATAAAACAATTCATTTTGATTTTCCCGGTGGTGAAGTCTGTCAGCGTACTTTGAAAACAACATTACCGGTATTAATGTGATAAACAGGTAATTTAGATTTTTCTCCATCAATGCTTTGAATAAAGATTATTAAAAAAATAATTTTCGTGACATGTATCATGCGCAATATGTTCACAAACACATAACTAATTTAAATTTTAAATCTTATGCACAAAATATATTTTATATTTGTTTCCAAAATACGGATCTATTACTTAATCTGTTATCTATTATTATGTATCATTTATTAATATCCTATATCATTTGATGAACATTATTTTTTTATTGTATCGGGCGTAAGAAATACATTGCAAGTGTGAGAAATTCAAAATTGATGTTTTAATCAACCCTTTTTATGGTCATAATAGTTTTAAAACATTTTAAATTTTAATGTATTTATATCTATGGTTAATTTTAAATTGATAGCTTCGAGGAACTTTTTGTACGCATTAGTACAAGATTTAAGTGAGTCGACTTATTTTGCTCTTTCCAATAGAGAATGTATACCAATAATAAAATTATAAGAGGACGAAATCTACTTATTACTTATTTTCTGTAAATTTAAATGTAGATAGGCTTTGTTATCAATATAGAGCTCAAAATATTTTTTGGAATTTTTTGCTGTTTGTCTGTCTGACCATGAATCACACTAAAATCACTTAACAGATTTGGATGATATTTAGTATATTAGAAACTTATTTTACAAATCATAATCCTGAATACTTTTCATCCCGGAACATGGAGCTGTTACGGCGGGATAGGAAAATAAATTTAAAAAAGAGTAGTAAGAGCAGCACATATAATTTTACCGAGATTATGTTAAATTCAATGTTTTCAATTCACAAAACTAGAAACACTCCTAAAACAATGCGAGTGCTGTTTCTAAACGTAATGCGTAGGTTTTCTGAAGCAAACAGAGTGGGGTTACTAGTTTGTTTTTGAACTCAAAAAGTAGGCACTGGCAACGTCAGTAGAACGATAAGCAGCAGTCGTAGAACTTCATTTAGATTGTTCGTATCTAAATTAATTATTTCTGTGAAAAAAGAACTATATTGTAACAACGCACCACTAGATGTCGCTAGTTAGCAGCCAAGTGACATGCCGAGCCGTTACGTCACCCNNNCCTGAGCCTGCCTGGAGTGAGAGCGTAGCCAGCCTATATAAGCCAGCCACCACTTGATTTAGAGGGAATCACATTGTGTTCGAATCATAAGACAAACCTCTGCCCAAAATTTATAAGAATAAAAACTTAATTATTCATTTGGTATTATAAGTCAGAAGTGGATACCCAAATATGAAGCGACGATTCGTCACACGGCGCGCATCTGAAGATGAAACATCTGATTCAAATGGAGGTACCATATCGCCGCCGGCACGTAAGATTTTAAAAGATCTCTTAATAAAAGAAGTCGAAAACGCGATTTTTAGGGATTATCAGAATGAAACACCTACCCTCGGCCGATGGAAGGAACACCGCGCTGCATCCTTGATACCTGAGTTCGATCCGGAGAGTGAGGACTGTACAATTACTGCTTGGCTTAAGAAAATCGAACAGTTGGGCGAAATTTATGGATGGGACGACAAGACTAAGTCCTTTTATCTTCAGGATAAATTAAGGGGCCAGGCCAGGAAGTGGTATAATCGTCTTGAAGAATAAGATTATTCATGGGAACAGTGGAAGCAAATGCTCCTTCGCGCCTTTCCCAAGCATCGAGATTATGCCAATGCCATTGAAGAAATTATTATGAGGAAAAAACTACCCTCCGAAAGCATGACAAAATATTATCAAGAGAAGGTAGCTATGTGCTTTCGGTGTAAATTATCCGATGCTGCTACAGTTTCCTGTGTTATTCGTGGTTTACCCTATGCACTACAATCAAATGCTAGAGCTTTCCAGTGCGAAAGACCGGATGAGTTATATGAAGGATTTCTATCGGCATTCGATGACTATCGCATACCCGCAAATGAGATTAAAAATTATTTTAAAGATGGTAGCCTTCGACAAATAGGAATGAAAATGGCAAATTTAGATACTGACCCTTGCCCACGCTGTAAAAAAACCGGACATCTAGTACGTAATTGCCCATTGCCTGACCAAAGAAGCTGTTATAAATGCGGAATTCAAGGTCATATCGCTCCGCGATGCCCGTCGAGCAACAAGATTGTCTGACGCCGCTGTCGCTAAGGAAATAAAATTGCTGAAACTGTATGATGACATCTACAAGAAACCTGCAAAGATTAATGGTGCCTTTGTAAAGACATACATTGATGCAGGTAGTCAAGTCAACGTGATTTCTTCGGAAGTATCAAAATTACTTAGACTGCGTATTATTCCTACAGATACGGCCCTTAAAGGATTTGCAGACGGATTCATTACTAGCAATGGCAAAGTGGAATTTGACCTTGAAATCGACAACGTCAGCATACCCTGTGACGCATACTTGGTCAATATCGATTTGAATGGAATCGGCCTGCTGATGGGACAGCCGATTATAAATGCCGAAGGGATATCATTAATCGTCAAAAATGGGAAAGCAACGATTACAAGAAACGATGACTTATTAAGCACACAAGTCGTAGAAGAAGCTAATCATTTTCGGGTAGTAATGGCCGGAAAGGAGTCTTTACCCCCAGGAACGTCAATAGTCAAAGTTAAAATCATCGGAAACCCTACCAACAACGTGGTTACTCTACCTCGCCATTACGAACTACAAGAGATTTCGTACAGCCTACCAGCTACGCTACTTCAGGGCGCCGACGGCTACATAAAGGTTATCAACACGGGCTCGAAGGAGGTAGAGTGGGAAGCAGGCACCGTGTTGCTGCGCGCTGATAGTTGCAGTGTATTACCCTCGGACAGCCAAGAAAGCCAGGTTAGTCAAGCCAATAATTATCAGCTACTCTTAGTTAACTCGAGCCATACTCCTAGCTTAACCTTTGACAATAACCTTGCTATAGGTGGCGTGAACATTGATAAAATCGACATCGGGTGTTTAAATGATTCCGATCGTAATCGTCTGATAGAATTATTAATGCAATATAGTGACTGCTTTGCTCGTAGCACAAATGAATTAGGGTGTACAAACTCAATTGAAATGCATATTAATTTGTCGAATCACGATCCTGTACATCGTAGGTCATATAGGTTAGCACATAGTGAACTTGAAATTGTTAAATCCAAGATCTCGGATTTGTTAGCAGCAGGTATAATTAAAGAGTCTGAATCCGCATATGCTTCTCCCATCGTTTTAGTAAAGAAGAAAAATGGCGAAAGCCGCTTATGTGTAGATTACCGTGCATTAAATGCTATTACTATTCGTGATAGATATCCTTTGCCTAACATAGACGGCCAGATTTCTAAGTTAGCTGGATCAATTTAGCTCAGGGATATCACCAATTACGTATACATCCTGATGATACACATAAGACTGCGTTTGTTACTCCTCAAGGGCACTACGAGTATACCCGCGTGCCTTTTGGATTAGCTAATGCACCGTCCGTTTTTATGCGCCTAATGAACAAAATAATTAATGAAATAGATAATTCAAATGAAACTTCAACTGGGATGTCTACTGACATATTAGTGTTTCTAGACGACTTATTATTACCATCTCATGATGTTCAGTAGGGCTTAGACCTTCTAAATAAAGTTCTTAAAAAATTACAATTGGAAAATTTAAAATTAAATATTAATAAATACTCGTTTCTACAAAATAAAATAACTTATTTAGGCCATGAAATAACTCCCGATAGTATCCAACCGGGTGATATAAAACTAGCCGCCGTCTCGAAGTTTCCTGCCCCGCGTATTGTGCATGAAGTACGTCAATTTATAGGCCTATGTAGTGATTTTCGAAAATTCATACATAATTTCGCATTGATATCACGCCCTCTTACTGAACTAACAAAGAAAAATGCAACATGGTTATGGAGTACTGCACAAATAAATAGTTTTAACGAGTTAAAACGCAAATTATGTACAAAACCTGTTCTAGCTATATATAACCCTACTTTGCCTACAGAAATCCACACAGATGCTTGCAAGTTAGGTATAGCTGGTATTCTGTTACAAAAACAACATGACGGTAGTCTACGACCGGTCATGTATTTTAGCCGTGTAACTTCCCGCGAAGAGAGTGTTTATCGCAGCTACGAACTCGAAACACTAGCAGTGGTAGAATCCTTACGTAGATTTCGAATTTATATTTTGTGCAAAAATGTACGGGTCGTCACGGATTGCACCGCAGTTCGTGATACAATGACGAAACGTGATTTAATTCCGCGCATAGCTAGGTGGTGGCTTTTAATTCAAGAATACGATATAACCATTGTTTACAGACCGGGTGAGCGCATGAAACATATTGATGCGTTGAGTAGAAACCCGATAGATGCTGCAAACATTAATCGGTTGAATGTGACTGATTGGTTTTTAACGGTACAATATCAAGATGAGAAGTTAAAACGTATTATTGATTTGCTTCAAGGCGGTTGCACAGATTCAGATATAGTAAATAATTATGTGTTAATCAATGATAGGTTATATCGTAGAATGCTTAATGGTAATAGATTGGCAGTTCCCAGTTTTGCAAAATGGAAAATATTACAGATGCACCACGACAACTTAGGCCACGTAGGATTAAGACGATGTACAGAACTCATTAAAAGGGATTTTTGGTTTCCAAGAATGTCTCGCTTTATTAGAAAATATGTAACATCATGTTTGAATTATGCTTACGGGAAAGGGGAATATGGTCGCAAAGAAGGTATGTTACACCCTACCTACCTTACACCTAAACCTACCGAACCAATGAAAATGATTCACATAGATCATCGTGGGCCTTTCAGCAAAACAAAAAGGGGATATCAATACATATTAGTCCTCACAGACGCTTTCTCCAAATTCGTTATAGCTGAACCAACGCGGACTGTGAATTCGATCGAAACAATTAGTTTTGAGAAATATTTTCAGTCTATTCGGATACCCTAGCCGTGTTGTTACTGATCATGGGAAGGCCTTTACAAGTCTGCCTTTAAAACATTTGCCATCGAAAAACAATTTAGACATACTTTAACTACCATTGCGTGTCCACGGTCTAACGGTCAGGTCGAACGTACAAATAGAACCATCCTAGATGCATTACGAGCTGTAGAACCCAGTGAGGCATCTAACAATTGTAATAATAGTTTACCTGACGTAGTATGGGGAATTAACAATACAGTCAATCAAACCACGGGTTCGAAGCCTTACGATCTAATGTTTGCATGGCCGGGTAGATCAGCGTGTGATATATCAATTCCAGGGAGTGTAATAGAAGCAGTGCAATGTAGGCGTCGCAAAGCTATCGAACGTAATAAATTATCCTCCGACCGCATGAAATGCAGTTTTGACAAACGACGTAAGCCCAGTACTATTTATAAGAAAGGTGATTTTGTGTTGTGGCGACAGGCTCCAACAATGAGTTCGAAAGTAAACTCAAAACTTGACGATATTTATTCAGGTCCATATGTTGTCGTTAAAGTTGTAGGCAATGACAGATATAAAATAGGAAATTGGTAATTTCGATAGAAATTTATATGCGATGAGCAGAGGTTTATGTTTCGGTTAATTATTCAAAATTATTTCATATTAGTTCCCATAATTATTTCACCTCTATTGTCTAAATTAAACGATTTATTATTAATATTAATTAGAATCTTAACCACCTTATTGGGTTCTATAAATTAGAATTTTGAAATGCAATATAATATATTTTGTGTGTAGGGGATATTACGAACTACATTCGAGTAATTCCGAAACTATTCTCTCTATGCTCTTTTTGTATTTTGACCGAAGGTTTAAATTTCTTTTTCAATCGTAATTACCCCTCGCACAAAATGTCATCAATTTTGTTAATGGTATTGCTGATCTTATTTTTTGCAACATTTTTACTTCGGAATTATCCCAAAAATGTCTAAGGTTCTCAACATTTTAGTTAATTACTTATATAAATGAAAAAATCTAGGAGAAGATTTGCATGCAAAGAAGCTGAGCAAAACGAAGAGAACTAATAAGGAATAGCAATGTGCCGTTCCCATATACCCTTGTTTCCGGTATTTTCCCCTGGGGAATATACCCAGTAAGTTTCCAATATTCCCTGGTACGTTATCGGCAATATATTCCCTACTTTCCCAGGCATGGCACAATGCTAACAAGGAGTACCTAGAGCGGTGACGTACATTCCACTCGATGAAAGACGTCCACTGCTGAACAAGTCATACGTACGTATACCTACACAATATACGGTGAAATAAAAATACAATGAGTAATATGCAACGAAGTTACTATAAAGTCGCGTAAAAACTCTCATTTAGGACGATGCTATGTAATACGTATACATCTAATCAAGACAGCCATGGTTTACTCACAGTTTGAGATCCAGTGCTAATTGATAGAATAAGCTATGCGGGGTTATTACAAAACTTGTTTATATCGAAATTACCCCTCTGGGATAATTCCGAAAAAATAAATAAGTCCACAGCTATGGACGTTGTGTTCCTGTCAAACAGTCACAAAAAACGATAATCTATCATAAAAACGAACAAAACTTTAAATAACCTACCAGAGTTTCAAGAAAAGTATGTTTGAGGATATTACGATACAACAAAAATGGAAACGGAAAACACTTGTTCGAGGAAACCTGACACTGTGCAAGTGTTGGTGACACTACTGACTCACGACAAATGACGCGGGCAGGATAATTAAGATGCACATTAGACCATTGTTTCCAATAAATAATACTGCTAACGATCGCTAGATATTTTGAATTATTGGAATATACCATTTTCGGAATCACCCAATGCACCCTACAAGTATTACATTTACAACTAATATCAATTTTAATTACGAAAAAGAGTGTACGTTGTAATGAGTTTTTTATTTGTGGACTTTAGCATAAGTTATATCAAAGTACAATATTTTTGCTACCCCTTCCAAAACGATTATTTTAGTAACCACATATCTAAAATAAAAAAAATTGAATATCTGTCAAATTTTCTATATATTATAGTTAAAAGTTTATGTCAGTCTTGATCTTGACTCGATAATTAGCTTTTTGCATAATCATGTCATCATAACAATCGCTTTGTGGTCACAAAATCACAAAATTCATATTAAATCTATATCTAAAGGTTAAAATACTGGTATTGTTTTCAAACTGAACTCTAGAGTACTACGTTAGACGACAAGAAAATCGAGTCATGCAATTTTGATTCTTCAAAACAATTAATACAAAAAAAAATACGCACCGTTTGTATAGTTGAATACAGCATCTTTCAAATATAAGCCTTCGGGATACGAAACACATCATCATAACATTTTTGATTCCTTAATTCAGAATCTTCGCTATTTTGCCGGGTTATACTGTACATGCGCAGTGAACGTCTGCGTTTCACCGATCGCGAGACGAAATTATTCTTAGTTTTTACTCGTTCACAGCGTTTTATAAAATGTAATATGCAGCGGTTACTTTTATTGTAGATCTTTGATGCTGTTTGCACACGTAATACGGTCGTGTGTGATGTTTATTGCCTGAGATGACACCCCTCGTGTTGACAGCGGGCGTGGGGCGAGCCTGCGAGCGGGCAGCGCAACGCTCGCGCGACTAATGCTAAGCGCTAGTGCTAGAGCAAGCGTCGGGCGTCAAGGTTACACTGGATTGAGGCAGTTTTCGGCGGTATAGTATTTAAATTTCTTAAAAACTACCGCATGTCATCACCATTTTTAACCAAATGAAAACTTATTTCCATCCCGACGATGTTAGTTTATCATTTAATGCTATTTTTTAACTTAACTGAATATTTTGTGTTTTACCTCCTGTTAAATCCCTTCTATTTACATTTCATGTTTTTGAGTTTTGTTACTTGTATTACACACTGAACTTTGTCTCATTTGTTTATTACTTGATCTGAGCTAACCTTCAAACTAACAACGGCGCCCAATGTAGCTCTCAGTCAATCTCATGATTACGTAAATCAATCCAAAACGAAAACTATTACAAACTAGTAAGTATATTTATCAATCATTATTTGTCTATTGGAGTTATATATTAACGGATTAATTATAGATATCCGTTTCAAACTCAAACCGGCGCGTAATACCATAAAAAAAGACTATATAGGTAACTATTCACATTTTTTTAATCAATCATTATGAATCTTGATGGATACCAAACTACTATGGTTGTCGAACGTTGGACAATACTGTGCTTAATGACAGTGGTCACGCTATATTTATGATAGGGTTGTTATGGATATGACATTTCGGATCTGGATAAGGATACGAATATATGAATAACATTTTACCGGTTTCGGTTACGGTTATGGATATGAAATTATTTCGGAGTATCCGACTGTTTTGGATAGTTTCAAAAATGTAATAATAAACGGCGAAAACCTGACATAATATCGCACCTTTAGAATGAAAGTGACTTACTCAAAATTCCTGAAATTCCAGATTTTACTATAAATTTACTTAAAAAGCCTACTCTAAAACCCCATGGTGAAAAAGAGCCCGAATTATGAGTGAGAAAGGGAAAAAAGGAAAACCTCATACATCAGTCTCTTTAAATTTACTCAAGACCATATATTTTTGAAAACTTTCTTCGTCATTTCCCATAAATTGCAACTTTTGAGTTAAGTCCCTTTTATTCTAAGGGTGCGAATATGTTTCATTTAGACTCTGCCCCTATCTGAAATTATTCGAAACTTTTTTATCCAATTCTTTTTATTTCGGATATCCGATAGTTTCGGTTACGGTTAGGGAGCTCCATAACATCCCTAATTTATGATGACTCACACTTATAGTAGGGTGGCCACGATATATGACAAGTTTAAACTTTATTTTAGTTGTATTTATTCTTAGTGTCTCAAATTAAATGTATTTATTTGGGCGGCCTTTATACAAGAAATACAAAAAATTTCAACTACCTCCTCTGAGAAATTAATTCAAATAAATTATTTGTAAGTGTTTACGAACGACAACAATATGATGACAATTGGAACTGTCAAATATCGTGTCTATGATGAGTTATCTGTGGAGTTTGGAAATTAATTAAGTTTGAAAATGTAATAGGTTACACTTTCAGTAAGATACCCGTTTGTCTTCTGTGCCAATCGTTTTTATGCAGGCATAATCTACCTATGTAAACAGCATTTTACTTACGCTTTTATTTATTTAGTTATTAATCCGAAATATATACATATTATATTGACGTTTGACATTTATGACGTATTATATCAATAACTGTCTTATGTATCCGACTGACTGTCCGCCGTCCGCCATGATGTTTCACTGTTACAATATGTTATTCACAAATTGAATTATTGACACTGAACAAAGTTGAAATATAGTATTTGAATTAAAAAGAACGCTTTCGATTAATACGATCTACTTCCTACAGTTTGTACATGGCGCCGCCCAGACTTCATACATTTGTGAAACATCTCCTTTCAGTATTCAAGGCAGTTCTGCAATTTTGATATTTAATGTTTTCATGATATTCAGGACACATCTACAAACACGTTATGTTGTTGTTTTGTTTGCATTCCTGTTGTTAAGAAAATGTCAATCTTTTCATAAACCCGAAACCGGGTTAACATTTTCTATTATGCATTGAATACCCCATCAGCAACACACAGCTTGGGATGCGAATTGATTGAGCGTTTTAAGCCCCCGAAGTACAGAAGCGTCGACTACGTACTCGCGTATCCTGTGCGCAATACTGAAGTTCAAACTAAGGTTACCACTGCTATTGTAATATCTCAAAAACTAAGTTACAGATCACTGGTAGGTAATAATGAAAACTTATAGCTAAAGTTAGGCAAAAGGGAGTTGCTCGGCTTCAGCCGACACGGGATAATGATCCCGCGCAGCGCTGTTTTTAGCACGTTTCCTTCACCCTGAGCTATTATGCCGAGATACCTGGGTTCCATAATTAATTGTTGTCGATTTAAGAAAAATATGATGAATAATAGAAAAAATAATGATAATAAATTTGAAACAAAGACAGGAAACTATTAAATAAACTCTGTGCGTTTATGTGTGAGTATATGGTAATCTAATATTATCGTACATAAATACATACAAATACATATGATAATAATCAATAAGAATAGTAGTAGTAGTAGAATATATTCTACTTATTCATATATTCAATAAATTGAGTTTCATCTAAACTACTTCTCAGTCCACCTCGACAAATTCACGCTTTACACGGTAAACTACTGATACAATTTAATTTCTTATACATACACAAATTTATGGCAGGGAATATAATCCAGTACGTAATGATTATTTCTACAAAGCCACAGATGTAACAGTCTAAATGGTATGAGTCATTCTCACGTCCAACAATATTGTTTACGAAACCGCTGCGTAAGCAAAGCGAGGTATTGACGTCTTATGTCGGCTCATACACAGAACCGACTTCAACGTAGCGTTTAAAGCTTTAAGCAGCTGCATTCATATAAATATTAATATTTTATACCGAAAACATTGTTTTCCCGCGATAAAACATGACCTATTTGTTCTATATTAATTTTGATCGTGGAAAAAAATAGACGTCTATGGTTGTTGATTCTGCTTTATTTAAAAACTATGTCAAGAAATCAAATTAAATGTCACTTATTGCTATGCAGACGTATGTATCGGGTATTAGCATCTTTCAGTTTACTAAAGATTTATGTGTCATATAAATAAAACTACACATACACACACACACACACAAGTGTGTTACAGCGAGTTATCGCGGTAATAAAATTCAAACAGATTTCACTTGAACGATGACTTGACATCATTTTGAGTGCCCATGTCCGACTGTATTCTAATTTTGAAATAACTGCATTCGAACGCTATACAAATAATGATTTTTATTTACATAGAAGAAAATAGTCGTACCAAATTGTTAATGCAACCCGTGACCATCTGTACCTAACCGATTATTCAGTTAAGGGTAAATATTATAAAATTATACACGCTACCCAAAATATATATATTTTTTCTATTGGTAATATTATTCTTTATAATATGATAACCATGTCGACTTGACGCTGAACGATGAAGGCTTTTCTTCAGAATTCAAAGGCCACATACTAATGTTAATTTTTACACTGTGATAGTAGATTACTATTTTTGAAGAAAACTATTCCTTTGAGGTCCTTTACGAATGTACATATTACTGCTTCTGAGGTTAATTATAAACCGCCTCGATTACTACCGACCTTGGACAGAACAATTATTTTGTTCTACCATCAATTAAAATTATGGTCCCCTTAGAAACAATCTATACAATACATATATAAAAGTGAATGTTTGTCTGTATGTCGTTTATAGAATCGTAAACTATGCATTTGATCATGTGATGATCTTTAGTTTTTTTTTTTTTTTTACACCACCCGGGTTGGCTTTGGCCTTGTGGCCACTAAGCCTTCATCGGATGCGACCCATCCTTAGAGAAGGATAGGGTGCTAGCGGCACTCCCGAGGGAGCATACGCTTGTTGTTAACACTGAAGGTGTTGTCGAATGGTGAGACTATGTGGCGTCTTAAGGACGCTACTAACTGATATTGTTTGAATTCTTGACTATGGCCGCCAGACGGCGGTCCAAGTCAGAAGATATCTTGTCGGGGGGATTGGTGAGAGCGTTTCTTGGCCGCCTGATTTGGCGGCCTGAAAGACTAGGGGCGGTGTAGTCCGCTGCCTGTCTGATGAGTGGATTAGAATGTTCCTCTGAGGATTTAAAAAATGCTGTACAATAATCTTTAAAGGATTTTTGAATGGTCGGAAGCTGGAGATCGAAGTGCAGGTCGGCGTTCCTCACGCACCAGTGGGCGTTGGTTGCTCTCCTGCAAAAAATATTCTGGACA